>JAYMTA010004946.1:0-12018 GCA_036897625.1 Pelargonium cotyledonis
ACATGCTCCCTGCTCAGCTCATTTGGAACGTCGCCGGCCGCCGCAAGCAGATCTGGGCAGAGCTCTGCAACGGAGTGTCTTCTCCGGCCGTGCTCGACGGAGATGTGACACCGGCCTGAACATGCACGGCGGAGCTCCTAGACCTGCACGGAGGAGCTTCTTCCAGATCCGTCGAGAAGCTTTCCCAGTCAACGCTCCTCGGCCATAGTTGCCGGAGTTGCAGAGCTAATTGATGACCGCATTGCATTGTAAGGTGAAATGAATGAAATTTTAGATGAAAATATGTTTGGTATAATTGAGAGTAATTAATAATTAATTTTAATAATTAATAATTACTTTTAATAGTCCAGATAACCAAAGTTAAAAGTCGTTAAGTATTAGTAATTTTTTCATGATCAAAACTAACGGAAAAAAAACATTAGCAAATGGCCACCTCAACAAGTAGACCATTTAACCATATTTTTTAATCACATGTTCTTTTCAAGTGTTCTTTGAAATGGCTTCACCTCCCGCCCCACCCCTACTCGCATTATATATACATACAACACTCTATTCATGCGCTTCGCATTTCAACCAATTTGAGCCTAAAAAAACCTTCTCCAAATTCCCAAATACCTCTACTTCTTGCTCCCTTATAGTTCTTCAATCTTCTTCTCAATTGGGTCTGCTTCGCTTTCTGCAAACTCCGCTCGGTTTGCTTCGTTCTCGACTCAGAATCTCCGCTTAGTTCTCTGAGGCAAATCGTCGAACAGTTGGGCATGTCTTCTTTGGGGTCTCTTCCTTTTGTCATGGACGCCAAGGCCGAGGGCTTCTTGCTTCTTCCCGCCATAAATCCACGCGGGCCCAGGTTCTTGTTCGCCGAGTATCGCCCCAAGAAGTCACTTGAATTCACTGGTTCGAGTGATTCCACATTGGGGTTTCTGAAACTGAAAGCTGCTGGAGAAGATGGTGCCAAGTTGTACGGAAGCAGTGAGCGTGGGGCTGTTGTTGTGCGCTCGAGAGTGACGAAGAAGGGATCGATGGAAGATGGTGATAGTGAATCTGAGGACGCGATTCAGACATGGTTGTCCGCATTGGTACATTACTGTTTGCGCTCGTTGAATTTGTGAATTTTGATTGATCTTGATTTCTTTCTCGAGGGTTTTTCATCAATAATTGAACTTTACGATGTGATTCTTTGTTCTTGAGTTTAATTCAATCTACATCTGATTCTTGGTCTACTCTAATGTTAATTGATCATGAAGGGTTGGGTGGAAGATGGTGATAGTGAGTCTGAGGAAGTGGTTTCGCCAGAGACTATTGAGAAGCGCAACAAGATTCTTGCCAAGCATAGAGAACTACTCTCGTCCGCCATGGTACATTACTGTTTGCACTTATTGAATTTGCGAATTTTCTCTTTCTTGATGATTCTTGATTGATATTCATTGATGCAACTTTAGAATGTATATAATGTGATTCTATTCTTTGTTCTTGAGTTTAATTGGTCTAATATAATTTCATTTGAATAATTTTAATATACTTAGAACAGCCTGTTTTATATTATTGAATTTAGACAATATAAAGGAAACAGGGAGCTAATTGATTGCTTTGCATTGTACCCTAAAGTTTGAAACATTTGAAGTGCCGTTTCACCATGAAAACATGAAAATGCTGTAAAAGTTCATTTAGTGGCTAAAGTTCTTAAAGAGTGCCGTTTTTGGGTCATCATATTGGCTAAATTGTGTAAAAGAAGCCCTCTTTACATTTGTTTTGGAATCTCATGGTTTTTGTTCAATCATGTGAGCTGATTTTTTTAGAATTTCAGTTTATTATAATCTGTTAGTTTCGTCAGGTTTTCACTCCTAATTCTTGGGATTTAGTCAATGAAACTAATTTTGCCTACTAGTATAACACATTCTCTACATCTAGCAAAACTCGAAGTATAGATTTTTCTTAGCTATATGATGGATCTCCGTTGTGTTTCTTGTTGCCTACGTGTACGCACTTGGCTTTGATCTTTCTTACATCTTCAAGATTGGTTACACTATCATATCATGTCAAATCACCTTTTTCAGATATGTGGGTGTACTAAATTGCCTTGAAATAATCTTTGGTGTTTGTTAATGTTTTTAAATGAGACATGACCATAGGCTTTTTCTTATACCTTCCTTTGTTCAAACTTCCTCTTGCAACTTCCTCTTGTTGGTTTCTTTCATACTACACACATTTCTACTTTATTTTTTACCATAATGTTTGCTAGCCTTTAAAAATAGGAATATGAGCTTGATTATAGGTCCACTATTCATTCATGTATTTTATCGAGGCCTAGTGTTCATTCATGTGCAGTTCTCATCATCATTATTGTCTCAACTGTATGGAGCTTCTGATGTACTTATCAAATTTTCGTAAGAACTATTATCTGTCTATAATTAGGTTTTTATATGTATCAAGTTGAAGGTTTTTTTTTTTTTTAATCTTCATCCTTTACTCGCAGATTTTTGAAGCAGAACATTGCAGTGTTACCGGCCAAGAAAATCTTGAGGTTTCTTGTGAAGGAAGTGACACCACGTTTCCAACTCAGAGTTCTGGCTCAACTAGTGAAGACGCTCTTTCTAGCAACTATGTGCATTCATCTGCAGATGAGGTGCCAGAATTTCTACATTCACCGGTTAGTGGAAGTTTCAACATGAGTGAGAAGGAACCTGCTACAGCTGCATCTTCTAAACAGACTCCATTAGGTGGGCGTTCCTCCAAACGTGTGACGAATGGGTGTGCATTCACCCCCTTGATACCCAAAATGGAAGGTAAACAAGATTTTATAGAATCAGGTTTGAATGAACCGAAGGTTGAAGATGTCAAACCTCTGGCTGGGGACAACGTGATGAATATTATTTTCGTAGCTGCAGAATGTGCTCCATGGTCGAAGACAGGTATTCTATTATGAGAACGCATGATCTTATATATGTAATGCTGTGGGTTCAGTTCAGTTATGATAATTATATGTAAAATATCAAGATACATTGTTTTAGCTGATTCCAGCATAGCTATATCTTTAGTTATGTTATTTTTAAATTTCCTGATTGGTCACGATGTATCTTGATGGAAATTTACAATGTATTTATAGGCTACAATAGAGTTTCAATTTTATTTGATTGACACTAAAAAGTTTGAATCTTATTTTAACTAAATCTATAGTTTGTATAATAGTTAGGGAATAGCAATCTAATTAGAACTACATTTTCAATAATGTGCATAAGCATGAGATCAAGCCTACTATATTTCATTTTAATAATTTATTATCATGCTCAATATATACATGTTAATATCAATGAATTTAATTTTTAATCATGTTCTGGAATGAGTGGCTTGCTTGACGACTGACTGATTGCCCTAGACACCCATTCTCTAAAATTTGTTTATCTATATTCTCCAATTCATATTTGATATAACTATTATTTCAAATGCGTGCTAACCTACAGCTATAAGTTTCAATCATACTATATGTTAAGCATTGAATAACTGGTTTTCTAAACATATCATTCTTTCATAAACTCTATATTGATTCTCATTTATATTCTTAAAATGAAAAAGAGGGCCGATGGTTGAGCATAGACTTATTTTTCTCCTTCATATCCCAGGTGGGCTTGGAGATGTTGCTGGGGCTTTGCCAAAGGCATTAGCTCGGCGTGGACATCGGGTCATGGTAATTCATTATTCTGTCACGATCAACTGAGCATGAATAAATGAAATGGATTTGCTGTCTCAATTTCGTGTTATAAATCAGATTAATTGAGCTAAATGAACTGTATCTTAAATTTGTATGCTTAGAGATTCAGCTGAAGATACATAATATGCCTTTTGTCTTAGCACTCAAATTATTTTATTTCTATTTGTTCTCATATTATATAAATGATTTAAGTATCATCCAAGTATTTCTACATTGTTATGTCGACCATGGACATGATATAAATGTAATTGTTGTGTCGACCATTGACTATATACTTAAGTTTGTACTTTACTGGTTGGCTGATTCACATAGGAAAATATGTTGGTTGATGAAACAACGTGAAACAAATTATCTTTTCTTCCTTTCCTTATTGTTCTTTTCTATCTTTCTCCTCTTAGGTTGTTGCACCACGCTATGGTATTTACGCTGAAGCACGAAACTTAGGAGTTAAGAAAATGTATAAGGTTGATGGTCAGGTATGTGGTTGCTGCTCTATCTAAATGCATTTATAAGAATTATTTTATTTGTACCGCTAATGCATACAGATTTGAGTTTGCAGGATATGGAAGTAGTTTACTACCAAGCCTTTATTGATGGCGTTGATTTTGTTTTCATGGACAGTCCCATGTTTCGTCATTTAGAGAACAACATATATGGAGGAAACCGAATGGTAAAGTGTCCCGCAACTTCAACTTCATTTAATTAATTAGTTTATTTTCAAAAGGATGTTCATAGTTGACATATGGTTAACTATAACTGAAATTGATAAGATAATACATCCAGTCCTGAGTTATATAACTAGCATTTATGTTTCACATTAAAAAAAGTTTTCTTTGAATAGTGGATCCGTTTCCTTGGATTATCATTAGTAAATATTCCTCTTTCTTTTTCCGAGCAGGATATTTTGAAGCGCATGGTACTGTTTTGTAAGGCTGCTGTTGAGGTATGTATGTTATTTCATGTTAATAATTGAAAGAATGTACATCTATCATAGAATCCTCTGTAGGCCTTGATCTAAATATAATAGTTCAAATCGCTTTAGATCTATCTATAGAATGTACATTCAATTCCAGAGTTTTGTGTGGCAAATGCACAATACTGTACAGTCTTACATCCAATCAAACTCTTTTTTATTCATATAGTAAGCTCTAAAGCATTAGTTTTCTATTTACATTATTGCAGTAAAAGAATTAAATAAAAATGTAAATCAGTAGGATGTGAAGCTGAACAGCTTTTCAAACTCACAAGGAACAGGTTTTCAACTTCAGTGAATCAACTATATATTAGTTCATATTACCCATAAATAAAAATCTCAACGTCCAGTAATTTACAATTGCATATGCGGTAAAAATCTCTAGACTCTATCATATGCTGTATGATGTTGAGGAAGGACTTCAAATGCATGATTATGAGATTACTGAGTTCTCATTATTTTTATATGTGAGGCAGGACTGCAAATTCTGTCTTTATGCTATTTGTGGGATATATATATTAAGTACCACTTCATATGTAACTTACAAACAAGAGTAGCAGTCTTTTAAATTTGTGGGCTTAGTTAAAATTGATCCATTCTCAGGTTCCTTGGCATGTCCCATGCGGTGGTGTCTGCTATGGAGATGGAAATTTGGTTTTCATTGCAAACGATTGGCACACTGCATTGTTGCCAGTGTATCTGAAGGCTTATTATCGCGAGAACAGATTAATGACCTTTGCAAGATCTGTTCTTGTCATTCATAATATAGCTCACCAGGTTTGTTTCCTTCTCACTCTTATCAATTTGATTGTCTAATGCATAATCCTTCTATACTTAGTAGAAACTGTACTTAGTTTTAGAGTCGTCCATTGTATAAGCAGAAAATAATGCGCCTTTTTGTAGCAAATTAATGTGCTTCTTTGTATCTGGCTGAATCTTGATTTTGAAAACAGAAAATATTCATACATGAGAAATGCACAAGATATCATTATGTGATGTGACTTGCAGTACAAGTAAACAATAATAAGTCAAGGGAATACCCCATGATGTCACTTGCATCCCGTTTGTGTATTTAATTGGTTATTCACATATAATTTCAAACAATAATTTGAATGTTTTTTTTTTCTAATTATATTTGTGTTGTATTTAGGGCCGGGGGCCAGTAGATGATTTCAGATATGTGGATCTTCCGCCGCACTACTTGGATCATTTCAAAATGTATGATCCTGTTGGAGGTGAGCACTTTAACATCATTAAAGCTGGATTAATAGCAGCAGATCGTGTAGTCACTGTTAGTCGTGGATATGCCTGGGAACTAAAAACTTCCGAAGGTGGTTGGGGCTTGCATGGAATCATAAGTGAAAATAGCTGGAAATTGATCGGCATTGTGAATGGAATCGATGCAAAAGAGTGGAGCCCCGAGGTTGACAGTCACCTGACATCAGATGGTTATACTAATTACTCCCTTATGACTCTGCAGACTGGCAAGCCTCGGTGCAAGGCAGCCTTACAAAAGGAGCTTGGTTTGCCCATCCGCAAGGATGTCCCGTTAATTGGTTTCATCGGGAGGCTGGATGGCCAGAAAGGTGTTGATATCATTGCTGAGGCGATCCCGTGGATGATGAAACAGGATGTGCAACTGGTCATGTTGGGCACTGGCAGATGCGATCTGGAGGAAATGGTTAAGCGACTCGAGAATCAACACAAGGGTAATATCAAGGGGTGTGTCGGGTTTTGCGTGAAAACGTCTCACAGGATAACTGCTGGTGCTGACATTTTGCTCATGCCATCGAGATTTGAACCTTGTGGACTGAATCAACTGTATGCAATGAGCTATGGGACAGTTCCGGTTGTTCATGCTGTGGGAGGACTGCGAGATACAGTGGTGCCTTTTGACCCCTTCAACGAGTCAGGGCTTGGCTGGACATTCGACAGTGCAGATTCCAAAAAGCTTATCCGTGCTCTGTATTACTGCTTGTTGACGTATAGGAAGTACAAAAAGAGTTGGGAAGGGCTCCAGAGGCGAGGGATGATGCAAGATCTCAGTTGGGACAATGTGGCTCATCGATACGAGGAGGTCCTTGTTGCTGCCAAGTACCAGTGGTGAGTTCAGTTCTTATATGTTTTGACATTTGGAGCTAATGATCAAGGCTGGAATTTTTTGATGTCCAATGCTTTCAATGAAAGAAATTACTGTTTTGGGTAAATATTGTTTTGTTTTTGTTACATTTTTTGAGGTTAGCCAAGAAGGCCTAACTGCTGTGTAAAGATAAGATAGGATCTAGTTGACCTCTTTTCCACATAGTTTTCATGTCAAAATGTAATTAGCTTCATCTTGTGAAATGCTACTCTTTACTTCAATGAAATTTGTCACTTTCATTTCTCAATTGAATGTTGTATGAAGATTTGAGATGAAATTGATAAATCCATGCATTGGTTCTTGTAAACAGAGAATAGGGATGGTTGAATTCTTTGGTGCCTGAATATTTGGAATGAGAGAGAGACAATAAGCATTTCAACATTTTTTTGTGTTAGTTCTTTCAGGTTTTTATATATTTTTCAGTCTCAGCACAAATTAGTACTAGTGTTTAAATCCGGCGATCCTTGGGCGAAACGTCTTGACAGTAAAATTTTATATATTTTTTTGTCTCAAAACAAATTAATACTACTGTACTAGCTTTTAAACCCGACGATCGTCTGGCATAATGTCTTGACAATCATGTTTTTATATCTTTTCCCGTCTCAAAAAAATTAGTACTAGTTTTTAAATCGTGTGATCATATGATCAAACAGTTTGGACAGTTTATTTTTCCAAATGGAGCACTCAATTTTTTTGCCATAGAGAACCTCATTCCCTCTTCAGTATCAACTCATTACTCTTCTCATTAATTTCTTGGCCTTTCTCTAAAAGGTTGAAGGTGTTTTCTTTATTACCTTCTATAAGGTGTTTAATTGATGTTCTCAATTATTAATGATGGTAAGCTTGGTTTTTTTTTTTCTTTTTTTTAACGAAGTGAGGCTAGTGTTTTAGTATTCTCTTTTCGTTCATACATATTTTTTTTTTAGTAATTTATTAATCAACCGAATCCATCAATAACAATTGCTCAATCACTTCGGGATTAGAATGTCTTACTCATACAAAAAAATCTAACGAATCTTCCGAGGACCTAATTAAAGCATCGGCATCAGTTCGTAGACCGGAAAATAATCAGATACTGATACCACCTTCCCATCGACTTTAAATTGCAATTACACTTCACGAGTATCTGATTCAATCGTAACATCAAGCCACCCTCTATCTTAAACCCATTGAACTGCCTCACAAATTGCTAAGGCCTAAGCTGATCGAAGCTCTAGCTGCCCGGCCTTGCCACGACCTCCTACCACCTCCGCAGATGATCCGGACCAGTCACGGATAATCCAACCAGCGCCGGATCTATTCGAGCCCACACATGTCGCCGCATACAGAGATGTTTTCTTAGTGTTATTTTTTGTGTATGTACTTGTTTTTTTATAATTGTTTTCAATTGCAAATCTAATTTTTATTCAAGAGTCGTGGTACAATACTGCAATCAAACAAAATCAATCCGTGTTTTTTTTATGCAACAGAAACCTACATAAAAAGGTCTCCGTTTTCCTTTTTATCGTTCAGGACACTTTCAGTTCCCAACTGAACCACAACCATGGCTTCTCTACTCTCCAACGGCGTTTATCGATTCTCTCCACAACCCATCACCGATACCTTGAAGCTGAACAAAGGGTTTCTTCCAAAACTCGAAGTCGTCAAAGCCCCAATCGTCAAGTCCCCGCATTTTAGGCCTCTGAGAATCCGAGCAACCGCTTGCTGTGATGATAAGATCCAGGAGATTCTTCGTTCTCGTGATGACTACGATAAGAAAGTTGGGTTCGGCGAGGAGATCGATTCCTTTTCGATCCGGAAGGTCTCTCCAGGGACACGATTCGATTGATTTCCTCTCTGAAAGAGGAACCCGATTGGATGCTTGAGTTTAGATTGGACGCTTATGACGAATGGTTGCGAATGAAAGAACCCAAATGGTCTGATAATCAATACCCACCAATTGATTTCAATGATATTTGTTATTACTCAGCTCCGAAGAAGAAACCAACCCCAAATAGCCTCGATGAGACCGATCCACAACTCATCAACTACTTTGGTAAATTGGGGGTTAATCTGGACGAACACAACAGGTTGGCTAATGTGGCTGTTGATGCTGTTATCGACAGTGTCTCCTTTGCGACAACACACACGCGCCAAACATGGTATTTGTAAACCTAAACGCATTTTTATCTCTTTGCTTTCACTATTTCCTACTCTCCTCTACTTCGTTTCCATATTCAGGCCCTCCATGATCCTCATTGGAAGGCTGCCATGGTTGATGAGCTATCTACCCTTCATTTTAATGGTACTTGGGATTTAATCTCATGCCCTTCCAATGCCAATATTGTTGGTTCGAAGTGGGTTTTTGGACACAAATTTCATTTTGATGGTTCCCTTGAGTGCTACAAGACTCGTCTTGTTGCTCAAGGTTTCACTCAACAACCTGGTTTTGACTATGCAGACACTTTCAATTCTGCTGTCAAACCAGCCACCATTCAGACCGTTCTTAGTCTCACCATTTCTCGCTCATGGTCTATCAAACAATTTGATGTTAAAAATGTTTTTCTTCACGGTCACTTTCAAGAAAATGTTTACATGAAACAACCCCTGGTTTTACAAATTAATCCATCTTGTCCTTAACATGTATGTCGTCTTTGAAAGGCTTTATATGGCCTCAAACAGGCTCCTCGGACTTGGTATCATCACTTTGAGACCTATCTTTTCTCTTTAGGCTTCACTAGCAGTAAAACTGATACTTCCTTATTCATTTATAATCAAGGACAATGTCAAGCTTTTCTTCTTCTTCTCTACGTTGACGACATCATTCTCACTGCCTCATCTGATGAACTTCTTGCTTCTCTCACTACTCATCTATCATCCGAATTTTCTATTACCGACCTTGGTAATCTTCACTATTTCTTTGGCATTTCGGCCACTTCTTCCCCTACTGGACTATTTCTTTCTCAAGAAAAGTGTGCATGTGAAATCCTTCAGCGTGCAAATATGACTTCTTGTAACTCATGTCTCACTCCAGTTGATGCCAAGGCAAAACTATCAGCTTCCTATGGTCCCCAAGTCACAGATCCATCTCTTTATGGAAGTCTTACAGGTGCTCTTCAGTACCTCACATTTACTCGAACCGATATCTCTTATGTTGTTCAACAAATTTGTCTTGTCATGCATGATCCTCGGAAGCCCCACTTTCATGCTCTTAAGAGGATTCTTCGCTATCTTCAAGGAACCATATCTCATGGACTTCTTCTTTGGCCTTCTTCCATTGATTCTTTAGTTGCATACTCTGATGCTGATTAGGCAGGTTGCCCAGATAATCGTCGGTCTACTTTCGGCTATTGTGTCTTTTTTGGTGACAATCTTATTTTTTGGTCCTCAAAGCGTCAACATGTTGTGTCCCAGTCTAGTGCTGAGGCCGAGTATCGTGTCGTTGCTAATGCTGTTGCTGAGACTATTTGGTTGCGCAATCTTCTCCTTGAGTTACATAGTGCTCCTTCAAAAGCTATTGTTGTTTTTTGTGATAATATTAGTTCTGTATATTTATCTTATAACCCTGTTCAGCACCAACGTACTAAACATGTTGAACTTGATTTACATTTTGTACGAGAGAAAGTTGCCGAAGGTGAGGTGCGTGTATTGCATGTTCCATCCTCGTATCAGTTTGTTGACGTGTTTATGAAGGGTCTCCCTTCCTCTTTTTTTGTAGATTTTAGGACCAATCTGAACATCCATGATGCTCTTGCTCCGACTGCGGGGGCGTGTTAGACAGAGTTATTATTACATTAGAATTCCTATATTGTTATTTATTTGTATTTATATTTTACTCTTGTATTTATTATGTAACTCTTATTTTTGTAGTATATTTAAACCAATGTAACACAATGGAAACCCTAAGGGGAATTACAACCCAACAGCTAAAAACATAAAAAAAAAAAAAAAAAGTGCTGAAAAATGTTATTTGTTACATGACCTATTGTAAGACTAGGCAAAATGTTTCGAAACATATTACCAACATTTATATGGTTATCAACAACAATTTTGTCAGATTGCAAATTGGGTCAAATCTGGTTGTGATTGTCTCAACTTCGATTCTCCAAGAGGGTCTTGAACAGGTGCAGGCTCCCATGATTCATCCAATATTTGATCGTGATGCCGATCCACCAATTATGTTGGATTCAGTCTCTCGTGAGAGCTCAAGCCAAGTTGATGATTCTGTAGAGGTAGTACTTCCCAAACAACAGCAGAAAATTCCACGGTCTTGCCGTCACCCAATGAAGATGCATTTCCTCTATTGGATAATCAATATAGGACATCGTCTGAGAAATTATCTAGGTGTAGTTACACATTGTCACATTCTCTCGCTCTATTAGACCCAAATCCGCATTCTCCGTCTCCTTCAGCTAACTCTATAGTGCATCTTTTTTCTCACTCTATTTCGTATAAAAGATTTTCTTGTACTCACAAGAATTTTTTGTGGCCATTTCATCTATCAATGATCCCAAACCTTTTTCTCATGTTCTGAACCATGAACATTGGAAAATCATCATCGCCAAAGAAATTTCTGCTTTAGAAGAAAATGATACACGAGACCTAATACCATTTCCTACTAAAAAGTGAGCCATAGACTCCAAATGAGTCTATAAGGTGAAATAGTTGTCTGATGGGATAGTTGAACGTTACATGGCTCGTGTCAATGCAAAATGTTTCACTTAAATTGAGGGGGTTGACTTTCGAGAAGCTTTTGCTCTAGTTGCAAATCTGGTTACCGTAGCATGCTTGTTAGTTGTTGCTTCAATAAAGAATTGAGATTTTCACCAATTAGACATCAATAAGATCTTTTTTCATGGGGACTTACAAGAAAAAGTTTATATGAAAATTCACCATGAATTTGTGAAGCATGGAGAGAATTGAGTTTGTCGATTACGCAAGTCGATATATGGATTGTGTCAAGCATCGCATAGTTGGTATACAATAAGTTCAGGTATTGTCCATCGACTGTAGATTATTCTCTCTTTTTTTATTTCATGGATTCATCTTTTGTTGTTGTACTCTTATACTTTGATGATGCTATAGTGACTGGGACATATTCAGTACGCATCCAATATCTAAAAGATTATCCGGATGCCAAATTCAAGATCAAGAACCTTGGACATCTCAAGTACTTCCTTGGAATCGAAGTGGCGCGTTCACCATCTGGTGTGTGTGTGT
>JAYMTA010004947.1:0-12017 GCA_036897625.1 Pelargonium cotyledonis
TAGTATTAGCTAATAGATGAGTTTTCTGATTAAACAAAAAAAGAAAACCAAAATTCCGAAAAAATTTCATTAACATCAAAGTGGTGAGGTGTCAACCTTATATATATTCTCACCACTTTTAATAATACTAGGGTAGGATTTTTTCACATATATAAAAAATATAATTAAATTTTAATAGCAAATTTCAAGTTACAACATAAATAATTATCCTTAAATTTTATAAAAGTTTTTCAATTTAACTTCGAGAGGTTGATTTGACGGTGATAACTGTAGCTTGTTTCCGCCTTAGTTACCCAAGTTCAAAAATTGCTTCCTCCTATAAATGCTAAATATATTAGGTAACATTAGAGTTGTGCTAAAAAAGATTTATATGAATACACACACTACTACTAACAAGTCTAACATAAAGTTTACACACACAAAATTGAGAGTGGAAAAATCAAGATAATGAATGGTCCATTTGTTCATGTCTTTGTTTGGAGAGCAATATATAATTTTCTCCCGTCTAAACCCTATTTCTCTAAATATTTTTCCATTCCTATCTCCATCAAAACGTGAATTACGCGTCCCCATTAGGGTTGAGTACAATTATCATTTCTAGAGATAATTGCTCCCATAAGTTATTGGTTGGCGAGTCTCTCCGTAAACCAATCATATCACTTACTCTCTTCAATCACAAATACTATAATGTTGTGTTTGGGAACCAGCATTTGATTTGAAATGCTAAATTTAGATCAAATGAGGTGTTTGGATAACTCAAGGATTTGGATTTGGATTTGACCCAAATCCAATTATTTCTAAAACATGATTGCATGCACTGATGCATATATGCTGCACTCCATTTATTTCCCTTAGCACTAGTTAGCAGCTCAGATAAGAAAGTATATAAATCCAGAAAAAAAATTACATAAATAGTTCATATTTTATGAAATTTTTTTCACTAAATGCAAAATATTGTAGTTTTTAGATAATAAAAAATCTGAATTTTAAATTCTATGAATTCTTATTTCTCGAACATTAAATTTGAAATGCTACATTTGAAATGTCATGATTTTCCAAACACAAAATTTGTATTTCATATTCAGCATTTCAAATGAAATGCAGGTTCACAAACGCAACTTAATATTATTCAAATATGATAAAACTCTTAATTAAAAATGACTACATTAATTATTATCATGAGTTGATTCAGGTTCTAAGTAATATTTAATCAATTGTGAATTAAACAAATATAGACAATATTGATTTAATAACTGATAAAAGTAAGTTACAAATATCACAACCATTCTTTTTCTTCTCAAGAAAATGTTTCATAAATCAAAAGGCATTGATTAATTGTATGACACCGTGGAAAGAGATGATTGCTCCCATAAGCCATTGCTTGGATTCGTCTCACCAAAAGCCATTCATATCACTTTCTCTCTTCACTCTCTAATATCCCATAACATTATCCAAATATGATAAAACAAAATTAAATAAAAATTACTACATTAATCATCATCATGAGTTGACTCATTAGTTTCAAAGTAATATAAATTGTGAATTAAACAAAAGCCGACAATGATGGTTTAATAACCGATAAAAATGCGTAACAAGTATCACAACCTTTCCTTTTCATCTCATCACAAAGTTTCACAAAACAAAAATATTGAATAATGTATCATAGTTGACTTCTTAATTTCGGTGATAATATATCATGTTTTTTCTTATACACCACAAATTATAAAAAATTACTCATTTCATCTTAAATGAAATATCATGTTTCTCTTAAATAAGTTATAAATGAATTAGCAATATACAGTCCTGAAAAAAACTAAAATAAAAAAAAAAATAAAGGAAAAGGAAAACATGAATTGGGATTGGGTCTATTCCATTGGGCGCTAAGTTAACCACACTGAGTTAAAAGCCAAACAGAGGAAAATGCAAACAAGATCCTCTCCTATACCACCTTTTCCCTCTTCTCTCTCGTTTCATATATATACACACACACACCTCTCTCACTCTCAGTCTCTCTGACACATCAACTCTTCTTCTTCCTCCTCCTCCTCCTCCAAAACCCATCATCCCAAAAACCCTAAATTCCCATTTTAGTTGCTCCTCTGTTTCTGCTATCGTCAACCTCACAATGGACGACGCTCAAGCCTCTGATAACTACGAACTGCAATTCGAAGTGGTGCATCCCTTCACCACCCCGGTGATCGACTACGAAATCGAACCTTTTCAAAGCATTAGCGTCAAGGACGCCACCACTGGGTCTCCGGTTCAGCGGACCATCAAGTACTCTTGGTTAGTCTCATTTTCTCTCTGTTTTTCTTTTTTTTTTTTTCTCACTACTGGTTGTTCTTGTCGCGTTGAGTTGGTGTGAGTGTTTGTTTCTTCTTTTTGGTTGCTAAGAAAACGGAGAGATGGTTAAAGATCGGTGCTTTCTTTCTTTCTTGGTTCTGGGTTTGGTGAAGTTCTTGGTCTTGTTCTTTTATTTTTTTCCTTTCATTTTCTCGACTGTGAAAAATTAACGTGCTGTGCGTGCAGAAATCGTGGAATGTGTTTGTAGAACATGAACTTTTTTTACGCTAAATGTTTGCTCTGTTTGTGTGTAAAATGGGTCAGGTGCGAACACTTGCTCTGTTTTATTTGATCAAATCTCTGATTGTTGCACCTTTGTATCTTGACAAAAATCCTCCACCTTTTGAGGCTGGAAAGTTGTGAACGGCTTAAATGACTTGATTTTGCTTTCTTTCATTTTAAAAAGAAATTAGATTTGTTTTCTTAAATTTTGGTTATCACCAACCTGATGCATCATTGGGCAAATTAATTATGTGAAAAAGAAATTAAAAATAAAGAGTCCTTCCTCGTACTTCTGGAAGAAACTATCTTCCCAGACAGAAAATGTATTCTGGTATGTTTTCTTGAACTAATTGTCCTTGTATCAAATTATTTACTGATATTTAGGTGTTGTATCAAATTATTTTTAAGAACAGATGCAAGTATACAATGCTAGCTCTCATGTTGTTTTATTTACTTGATGCTTTGGCGAATGTTTGTTTCAACTTTCAAATTGCATAGAAGCAAAGGATGATTTGAGTGTTTCCTTAGCGCAAAGAGAAATGAAATCTGTTAAGCCATTTAGTCAAGTAAAGATAATAAACTTAAAGGTGTGACGACTTGCCTTAAGGCATTGACTTCTTTTGCTAGAAAGAGGCTGAATTCTTGACTGCCTGTTTAACTTCTTTACATGTCAATGGTTATTTGCTCAACTCATGGTAACATAAGTTCTATAATATCTTTACTTTATAGGTACCGAGAACAGATTTTTTGCTGTGTGCATTCTTCTATATTGGCTACATTTCAGTGTTTAGATTGTGTAGCCTTAGAGTTACCAATCAAGGATAGTTACCATTGCACTAGACAGTGCTTCAGGGACAACTGGAATAGACACAAGGAACAACATTCTGAGAAAACAGAAATTATCCGAAACAGTACTGATGGCATTCACCAAGTCCCAGCACCACTTGGGAGAGATGAGAACTGTATTGACATAGGCAATGGTTCATTAATTGATGAGAATGCTGAAGTGGTGAATAAAGAAGGAATAGTATGGTTGAAGGTGGCCTCTTCAAAAACATATTTACCAACGATTGCCGATTTAGATTCCATATTGAGACTGGAATATGTAGCCATAGACGATTCAACAGGCAGACATTTGTCTCAAGTAAATGTTCTATTGACTGATCCTGTGATTCATTCTCCTTCTCCTGAACCTCGTCTTATGATAGAAATTGAAACTCTTCAGCAACTGTCCTCCCATGATGTAACAGTCACTGTGCTATCCTACAATATCCTTGCTGATATGTATGCTTCTAATGAGGTCAGCTGCCCAATATGGGCTCGAACATGGGTGTTCCGCAGAAAAAACTTGCTTCGAGAGATTATTGGATATAAGGCAGATATTATTTGTCTTCAGGAGGTACTGTTTTTTCATTGTTCATGGTAATGTTAGTTATTGCATGTTCACTTTTATGCTGATTGTATTGGAAAATTTACCTTTTTAGGTTGTATAATTTCATTGTTTGCAGGTACAGAGTGATCATTTTGAAAGTTTCTTCAAACCGGAGTTGTCAAAATACGGTTACTCAGTCAATTACAAGAGAAGGAACACAGCGGTATGTCTAAAAGAATAAAGGTTTCCATTATATTGTTGCAATATGTTATGATATACAGACACATGCATATACTTATAGGGTGGAGGTTATGTTACCTGAATAGACTTCTATATGTTTGTTTCCAGTGTCAGTAAACTGACAGTTTTGCTTTGAAGTGTTTTACAGTGTACCAATTAGATATTAGTTAGTGACTATTTGGAACAAGTTCTGCTACTTGTAGGAATTTGCTTAAGGATTCATGTTGCTGACTTAACATTGTTGCTGCTGTACCACTACCTGTTGGAATGCCATAATAATTCAGGGAAAATGTTAAAATTGCATATTACGAAACATAAAGGATAAATATTATGTTTTCAAATATGCTATAGTTTAGTGTGAAAAATAGAACAAAAAGGCTCATGTTTGTTTGGTATCTGAACTTGTTTACATGGAAATGCGGAGGAAAATCAGGTGGGAAATTAAACCTAAAGAAGTTTAGTGTAGAGGGTTGTGGCAAAATTCATATTATCTTTTTTGATATTATGAGGTTGATCGATATGAACTTGAAGCTATGAAGCTTTCTTCAAAACACACTTTCCACACAAATTGGGCCATTATTTCCTATCAAATGGAGACTTATATTTAATATGCAGCAAAGATGAGATCATATAGATGAGTTAGTAGTTGTGGAAAGTTGGCAATATATTTTCTATAATGCTATCAGCTCTGTGTTGGCTGTGGTTTGATCTCTCTTTTCATCTGAGTAATTGAGAGTCTGAGGCTGCCCTCTTTTCTCTACATGCATTGCTTCTATAATAAATTATTTAGAATGTAAAACAGTGAAAAAGGAGTGTTCCCAAGATATAACTAGAAAACTAAAAGTTAAAGGCAAAGAGGTTTAGTCACCCTCACTAACGAGCTTAAGCCTCAATTTTGAGATGTGATTCCCCTTTGCAGCTGTGGGTAGTTACCACTCCTAATTTTAATTAACTTCCCGGCTTAAGTTGTAACAGTATATATGCATGTAACTGGTGTGGGCCTTACTATAGTTCATTAGTATGATTTTTAGCCTGTTACCTGGTATTCTTGTTTATTCAAGTATGTGGAATAGAAATCAGGGTGGGTCACATTATATGAAATTGATGTCAGTTTCTTCTTGTCAAAATACACTTTTCTTGATATCCTAAAATCCTTAACAAAAGTTGATGATTGGATAAGAGGCACAAAACAAATTTGAATCCTTCATGAATGGTTTGCCAAACAAAATCATTGTAATTGCATTTAACTTTACAAAAAACATGTTTGATACCTCCATCTCATTATCAGTTCTGCATTTGGTTATATATGTGGGTACTCCATTTAATATGCTGAACATCCAGAAGTGTACCTTGATCTGTAGTGTCGGCATATGTAAAGCATGGCCTTGAACTATGTGTTGGTCCATGTTACTTTTCTCATACTGACTAAACTTGTAAACATTAGGAAATCAGTTTGAAAAGTTGTTTCTTTATTTAATTATATCAAGTATATAATTTGATCAAATTTCTTGCAGCTGTATCTAGCAGGCAAGGGAAGTATACCTGATGGTTGTGCAACATTTTACCGCCAAAATCTATTCAAGGAAATTAAGAACTATGAGGTAAATAAACTGTCATTCCTGAAAATAATTATTTTTACTGATTGGGCTCTAATTTGCCGCCACAATCTATTCAAGTAAATGCCTTTTTTTTTTGCAGATTGAATTAGCAAAAGCTACAAGGTTAGTGACGGAAGCACTGGAACCTGAAAAAAGAAAAGATGGTCAAATACGTCTGATTAAGGTATCAGTGTCTCATCTAGACTGTACCCTGCACTATCCTTCTCATCTATTTCTAAACTCCATCCCCTGGTTTTACGTACAGGATAATGTGGCGCTTGTTGTCATATTAGAAGTAGTTGATGGAAGAAATCATCATCCCTTTAAATCCAGAATCTGTGTGGTAACTGGTTTTGTTTGAACTCGACATATTCAATTCTTCGTTTTCTATGCTGAATTTTGACAGTTATTCTTTTGTACCCTTAGGCAAACACCCATATATATTCAAATCCAAAGTTCCCAGATACAAAATTTCTTCAGGTATGTCAATGGTTCTATTTCTTCCAAATGGATTAAAAATCATATCGATGTGACTTTCTTTCTTTGACTTTAGGTTTCACAGCTGGTCAAAGGATTAGAGAAAATAGGCGAGTCAAAAATTCCTATGTTAATTTGTGGGGATTTCAATTCTTTACCAGACAGGTTAGTCTTATATTGTCACTGTTGCTTTACCTAATGATTTAGATTTATGCATCGGTTCGCTAGTTAAGAACTTCTAATCTTCACAAGCTAAGTCCATTCATGATTTTTTTTCTTTAATTAATGTATCTTGTAAAAAAAATTATATGGAAATATTATTTCTGCATGAACATAAAGAAAGAAGCCATCACTATTGCTTATGTTACATAATCCTCACTGTATGGCATGGTTGGAAAATGATACTATGAGTGGTCTATATTTTTTTTTATTGTTTTCTAGCTATCACTACTGAGGATTTGGAAAGTGGAATTTATCTTACCGCTGAATCAATTTGATGCATGCTATCATACTTCTAACTTATGTCTGATACGTTATTGCAGTGATCCTTACAAGTTTTTAGTAAATGGAAAAATTGTTACCATGCCTGAGAGGGAATCTGATCCATTTGGTGTTTATCAGTTTGTCAAACTTCATCACTCACTGCCTCTGGTAAGGTCATTGGGAAACTAGACTGCGTTTCATATACATAACATAGTATCAGATAACCTTATATTGATCTACCAGATTTTTTCTCATGTCTGAACTTATTTCAGTTCTTTTGGGGGACACAGATACTGCAATGTTTTGGTTAATAGTACTCTCTAGTGTCCACCTGAATTCATTCTCCCAAAATAGTTCTGTCATGTTTTACATAGGATGTGCATCTTAATTTTCATGGAGTCTATTTTTCTAATCATTCTTTCTTGCTGCTCTTATTTCAAGGCAAGTGCATATTCAGTTATCTTAAAGGCAGAGTTGGAGAAGAATAATCAAGCGAGGAATATAAACCCTGAAACTCACGAACCTGTATTCACCAACCATGGCCGGCTATTCTCAGGAACCTTGGACTACATATTCTTTACAGGTACTCTCTTACCTGCATATTCCATTTCAGTCGTTGATCATGTCACATTATTATATGCTTTTTGGTCAATAAGAGACTCAAGGCACTGTATAATATTTGTTTGGATGCCATTGCATGATGGATTCTAAAATAACCAGAGCTTAAGATGAAACTGTGATCTGAACAGAATGGCATACATCAAAATGTTGTTTGATGCGACTGGTTTTCAAGTGATTGAATTATGCATAATAATGTTGGATTATTGTGATTGTGGGCAGAGGACAGTCTGGAGGTTGAAAGTGTGCTGGAGCTTGTTGATAAAGATAAAGAAAGAATTGGTGGTGATAGTCTTCCTTCACCCTTATGGCCATCGGACCATATTGCGATCATGGCACGTTTCAGAATGCGACATATGCCCGTATCCAGCCTGAAACCCTGGCCACCTTTACCCTCAGATCCATGGCAGCAGCAGCAGCAACCTAGAAGGCCTTTTTAAACAAAGGAGGAGGTAGTATTGTATTTGGTAGTTGGTACAAAACACACACACACACACACACAAATACATATAGACAGAGACAGTCACAGAGAGCTCAATAGACAATAGTCAATAGATTAGTTATGCATCATCATATGTAGCAGCAGTGATGGCATTTTTGGCCTGCCTGTAAAATCTCAGCACAAAGACAAGACAAATACAAATTGATATTTTCATTCTTTCATTTTGAATTTGGTGACTTTCTTTTTCCTCCTTTTCTTCTGCTTCAACCCACTCAGTCTTTGGACAAACCCTTCCCCAAGCTACAGCTACAGCTACAGCTATAGTACACTGAAGTAGTCAATAAATAAATATATATTACAGTAATTTTAATATTAAAAAAATAAAATGGTGTTGAGAATGCAAACCACTGAAGAAAGCCCTAAATTCCCATTCGTGGTGAGATCAAAATGGAAGTTGAAGTCCAAATGAATCTGTACTCCGACACCCCGGTGGTCAACTGCCAAGTCAACTCCAGTACCAGCGTCCGGAGCGCCTCTCTGCTGCTTCCGCCATCCATCACCTTCACCTGGTTAGTCTCTCCCCACTTACTAGCTATTTCTCTTTGATTGCCTGAGATAAAATACACACTGGATGATCACTGGGAAATGAAAAGATGAATAGAAGCTAATTTGGGAACAGGACAGCCAAAACATACCATTTACCAACCAATCAAACTATCGAATCATCAAGATTGGCCTTATTTCCATATATCTGCTTATATCCAATCAATCAGTACCTTTCATTATGTTCTGGAACTTGCATTTCCTCCTCCATAGCAGTCCTCCAACTAGAACAAGAGTACAAGCTTATGCAGTAGTCACTTAGGCACAAATTACGTATACAAAAGAAACAATAAAGTGATAATAATTTCTATATAACAGGCAAGCGATGGGATGTCTTTTGAGTACAACTAGGATTGCTCAAGAATTTGGTCCATTAGACAAGGTATTGGCATGAAACGGGGTCGGTCAAGCACACTCTGTGCATTGGATGAGAGTGTTGCAGTAGGCCTAAAACAAGGATCAGTATAACATAATTCACAGTGCACATGAGAAAGTCATCACATTACAAAGGCGTGGGAAGGGATAGTAAAAAAGAAACAAGTATTCTTAAAAACAATATAGCATCAACAAATGTTAGATTTTGAATTAACTCATAAGAGTGACAATGGTTCTTTCTCTGGTCTAGAGAATAACTGAAAAAAAAACACACATTTAAGAGCACGCTGGTCCAATTTAGAAATGTCAGCATTCATTTGTTGAAGAAACCATGTGAGATAAGAAAATAAAGGTTGGGAAGGGAAAAGATGGAATATAATATTCTACGTGTATTGGCATTGCCTCGAGTGCTGAAGTCACACTCTTTCAAACGAATCACAAAGAAGTTGTAACCACATCAAATTAGACATTCTCTTTAATATATATAGGCACATGTAGAGAAATGTAGAACTACTTAAACATAACTCACAACTCTCATGTTTCTGTGTCCATCTGTTCTTCATATTCAGAAATGTATACAAAATTATTTTGTTGATGCTTGTCTGATATTTATGTGCTGTGCTGTATCTTGTAACTTACCATTATTTTCGGGCTACTTCAGAAAATAGTTGCAAGTATGTTGTGCAAACTCTAATATTAATCGTTTTCCAGATTAAATTAATTGCCGGCTTTGATTTTGGCAAATATTTGTTTTAAGTTTCAAACTGTATCAAAGCAAATGATGCTTTCAGTGTTTCACACTTTCACCATAATAGTTGAATAATATAGGAGAAATGAAATCTCTAATGCAGTATTATCAAGCAATGCTAATAAGCTTACTTGAAAGTGCTGTGGGATGGTTTGCTTATTCATTCTCATTTTGGACATCAAAATATTTGGCGAGAAAGAATGTGCGTGCCTTCCCTCGTACATTGGCCTTCTTTCATTTCTTTTTTCAGAAAGAGGCTGCATTGTTTTTGGGGTGTATTTTTGGCTTCAAGTTCATAATTTGTCCTCTACATTTGCGGTAATTAGCTCCATTCAAGTCAACCTTAAGTTTTGACATCTTTTCACTTTATAGGTATCGAGAACAGATTTACTGTTCTGTGCACTGTTCTAGCTTGGCTACTTATCAGTGTGTTGAGTGTGTAGTACTGAAGCTACAAGTCAAAGATAGTTACCATTGCTCTACACAGTGCTTCGTTAACGAGTGGAAAAAACACAAGGAACGTCATCGTGATGCAGCAGATACTATCTCTAAGACCTCAAATGGCAATTACCAAGTCCCTACACCACTTGGGTGTGATGCTTCTTGGGCTGACTTGGGTAATGGTTCATTACATGATGAGAGTGCAACAGAAATGGAAAAAGAAGTATGGGCGATGGTGGGCTCTTCAAAAACTTATGTACCAACATTTATTGATTTGGGTCGCAAGTTGAAGCTGGAATATGTGGCCATAGACTGTTTAACAGGCACTCACCTTTCTCCAGTGAATGTTATAGTGACTGAACCTGTGATTCAACCTCCTCCTCCTCCCCCTCGTTGTATGATGGAAATTAAAAGTCTTCAGAAACAGTCCACCAATAATGCAACGTTTACTGTGCTTTCATATAATATCCTTTCTGATTTGTATGCTTGTTATAACTATCACTGCCCAAGATGGGCCCTAGCATGGGAATACCGCAGACAAAACTTGCTCCGGGAGATTATTGGATATCATGCAGATATCATCTGTCTTCAGGAGGTGCATCTTCCTTTTCATTATTCATGTTATTATTAGTTATGGCCATTTAATTTTAAATCTGATCCCACTGGTTATTCAGCTCTTCACCTCATACAAAATTTATTGTTGGTAGTGCAGGTACAGAGTGATCATTTTGAAAGTTTTTTCAAACCAGAGTTAACAAAATATGGTTACTCAGTTATATACAAGAAAAAAACAAAAGAGGTACTTTTTGAAAATAAACTAAGTTTTTCCTTTTTTTTTTTGCAATATTTTATGATATCGCTTGAATAGAATAAAACTGTGGGGAAGTTAGTTCGTGTTGTATGTTTACTCTTCTTTCCCATGCACATGTGTTGTAACGAACTTAAGGGTACTAACTAACTTATTAGGTGGACATTATTGGTAATTCATGCATAAATAACTTCCTAAAAAGGAAACAATACACTCATTTTGGGACAAAAATGCAGGTGAAATCGGACGGAGGGAGTAGTTCTAATGTTATAGATATTCTTGTATTTAGCTTTTAAAAAGATGCTTGGTACCTCTTCACTATCATATCTGTTTGGTAATATATATGGCTACTCCACTTGAAATGCTGAACATCCAAACAAATACTGATTCGGCATAAAAAATCGGTCAAGGTGCAAAGTCAAAATTGAGAAGCAATTTTGGGAATTAGGGCAAGGAAGGCATGTGAGCTGCACGGACCCACCTGGGCACGTGGGATGAAAGTCCAAGAGGTGGGGCCCACTCGGCCTTACCCCCCTCCCTTCCCCTCTCTATGGCCGGCCCCTAGGGGTGTCAAACCCCTGAGCCCCACTTACCTATTTCCTAATTGAAGATGGCAGCTGCATGGAAGAGTTGGACTAGAATTAGGAAAGTACAAAATAAGGAAAGGAAGGTAGTACTGCCTGTCCCCTATCTGCGTACCCCTGTCCGGCTACCCCATGTCCGCCTGACGGATAGGCACCCCCGGACAAGCGTCACCTCATCATGGACCACCCGTCCAAGGCTGCCCGACCGCGGGCCACCGGACCCAGTGCCACCGGACCATGGGTCAGCTGACCATATGGGTCCAGTCAGGGCTCCCAGAGAGCAGGAGGCCGCCGGGATCCCCATGAACATAATTAAACAAGATTCAAGACAAGGATCAGAGGCCTGGAGAAGGACAAGGTGGCCGGCCATGGACCCCGGAGAGGTCCCATGCACCCCCTCTTGGCTCCACACCCCAACCTATGCGCTTCTCAGACGTCTATCGGAGGTGGACCTCACTTCTCAGATGGTCAGAGGCCAAAGATAGTGAGCACCCAGTGATAAGCAAGGTTGACTGGTCATGAGACAAACTAAGAGTGCCTGCCCTATTGGTGTGCAAATCCAATAGGCGACGCGCCACCACCCAACCGACTACCTTCCGGACCTCGCCGGAGGTCAGGTAAGCTTGTAGTCTATAAAAGGAGACTCAAGCCAACGTTATCAGG
>JAYMTA010004948.1:0-12017 GCA_036897625.1 Pelargonium cotyledonis
AAGGCTCCCCGAAGCCCGAGGACAATCTGAAGAGTTAAAGCCACAATAAGGGCACCCTGAGTTCCGCGCATTATCTTCTCAAATTTCTGCATAGGCGTAGTAAGTCATGAATTTTAGAAAATGTTGACTAAAATTGTAATTAGGTAGTAATCAAGATAGTAACAAGATTCCCAAGGCGAACCTCCTGAGGGTTTACAATGTCACTGTACCGACCAGCCAAGATGATCGAAATAGTTGTTGGCACGAAGGTATAAGATGCACCTATCACAGCAGGCAGTCTAGTCCCGAACAATGACTGGAACAATGTGTTCAGACCAGCCACAAACAGCAATGTCTGAATCATCTTTGCTTTCTCCTCCTAAAACGAGAGAATTACAATCTTAACCAATAGATTTGATTTGAGAATTATCCATAAAACAGAATTAAACCAATTAGCTTCTGTTTGATTTGTCATTGTAATTTTCAAAGACTTACATTTGTTCCTCCCATTTTGGGAACCAGAGAGGTTGGAATCAGAACTGTTGTTCCAAGCATCACCAGATAGTGCTGGAAACCGAGCAGGATCGCCTCGGCTTCATTCAAAAATCAACATAAATGAATCACATTGAAGATAAAATGCTGGTTATAGTTGCATTGTATGCATCCAAAATGGCTCCACCAAGAGCATCTCCAACACACCCACAAGGAGGTACATACAATCAATAATAAAGAACTAATTTTTCTACACATGTTTCTACAAATAACATCAATCCTATTACCACTAAAACAAAAAAACAGGGAAAATATGACCAAAAACACAGAGAAATGAACTCACGCCATGGAGGAGGACTAGTGATGCAATAAGAAATGCTGGGAAGCTGATCCTTGACTGGATGTGGCTGAAGCTCCTCTTGCTTGGGTGGTGGTGCATGACTTCCACCTCCTGCCATGCTTCTCCTTTTCTCTTCTCTCTCTTTCTAAGAGCACAACACCTGAAAAATCTAACTCAATCCTCTCACACTCCAATACCCAAGTCCCCAAAACCTCTAAAAACACACAATTTACTGAAACCCAGATGACTCAGTTTCAAAAGAGAAGGCTCAGCTAATGACCCGCCCAGTTGAATTTCTACACTGGTTTGAGTAACTGGAGAAGAGAAAGCAAGAAAAGCTTCTAACTTTAGACAAAGATGTAAAAGCAGAATCAGAGGACAAGCATGGCAGTGGAAAACATGAACACTCAACTGTGGAGGGTCAAGGGAGTATCTGTGTGTAATGTAGGGCAATGTGAAGTGATAAACAAGAAATTGTTATGTGATTTCACAACCCAAAACCAATTTGGTCCCCAAGAAACAGAAAAGCTAGTAAGAAAAGAAAGAGAGAAACCAAAAATACCTCTCATAACTCAGAGGACCCAAAGGAATCTCCTTTAAATGGTTTTGTTTACAATATTTAAGAAAAATATATATTTGTAATGCAGATTCGTTTTTCTCTTTTCTCTATCACGTAAAGAGAAAGCTTGTCAAAAGCATCTCTCCACCGTAACCTTTACCAATCTTCTCATCTCATTAAAAGAGCTAAATGCTTGCCCAGTTACTATATTATATTCCCACAGATTTTTATTTAATTTAATTCATTTTTGTTTCTTTATCTGATTACCATAAAATCGATACTGCCATCGAGGAGGACCCAAACTGGCATTAAAAACACAGCCAGCTTTTGAGCATTTTACTACAACTCAAATTTCAAAAAGAACAATTCAATTCTGTAAGAACGAAAAAAAAAAAAAAACTAATATATAATAACAAGTAGAGGACAAAATGCTATTGATATTGTTGATTGATTGGTCCTTCTCTCCTTTTTTCGTTCAAAGCATTGTCAAACGAAACACTTGTTCCTGAGCTCAGCCAAAGCACTTTCTGGTTTGTTGCACTTATGCTCTGTCTTTTTCAAAACCAGAACATTGGTTCAAAAGCTTGCAGTAATTTTCAATGCACATATCAAGGTCAGGTTTTGAGGACTGGTTTCAAGAATTGGAGGATTTGGGTTCCATAACTTTTTTTGAGGTTGGTCAAATTTGAACTTTGAAGACAATGATGCCAAGAAAATGTTCACTAGTTGACAAAATGGAGAGCTTTATGTTCTAAGTTTCTAACTTCTAAGCTTATATTCATGTCCCATATTGGTTTATTCCTTGATAGCAAATCAAGAAAATATGCCATTTGTTCAGCTCATCCATGGAATTGCCATTTGTGAAAATTGAATCTTTATTTTTTTTTTTTCCGAGTTTGGAACATGTCAATGTTATAAAAGAATCAAGAATATTGAGAATGTGCCATGATATTGATAAGGTTTGACATTAATGCAAGTGAGAGATCTCTAAATAACACTAATGTCCCAATCAGTAATGTTAAGCAGGATTATGAGATTATCATAATTCTCACAAACTATAATGTCCTCAAATTTGATCAATCCAATGTATATCACCAAATCAATTTACAATGAGCAGAGGATATAAGAGAAAGATGCAGAAGAAAAAGAACATAGATTGTAATTGTACAGAGCTATTTACCATGCAATCATCATAGAGCTTCTAACATCCCATCTTCCTTTACTCTCGTAGATGAGAGAGATTCTCTGGATATGTTGAACCCTCCGAAAATCTTCACCATTAGACCTCTTGATCCTTGCAAGAAATCTCCTAGGCATATCCCACAGTAACAGAACTTTTATGTTAGAAAGGTGCTCAGTGCCAAGAGGTGCTGTTACTAACTCTGGACACGCAACGACATTTAGTTCCCTCAACTCGGGCATTGCTCCTTTTGCCAATTTGACATGCTTCACCTTGTCGAGTTCGTGTAAGCTGAGTTTTTTTAGCCGCGGATACCCTCTAGCCTCGCACCATAGTTCTTCGCCAGCATAAGCTAGTCGAAGTTCGAGCAACACCAAACTAGGCAGCTTCTGGAGGGCATGTAGTGGATCACTCTTTAAATTAGAATGTTGGAGGACTAGCTTTGTTAGGTAATCAAGTGAACCAATCCAGCCTGGTAGAGTTTCCAAACTACATTTCAGATATAGGCTTTGCAGAAACTGTGGAGGGGACAATAGGGAGTACAGTTCTAAGAAGTCACTGCTGTGAGTAGAGACCATGACCATGTACAATGAAGTAAGATGTCTCAATC
Organism: Pelargonium cotyledonis; assembly: GCA_036897625.1. NCBI lineage: Eukaryota > Viridiplantae > Streptophyta > Magnoliopsida > Geraniales > Geraniaceae > Pelargonium > Pelargonium cotyledonis. The sequence goes on from JAYMTA010004948.1 coordinate 3,161, forward strand.
TCTCTAGAGAATAACAAAAATCCTTACCATTTTCTCTTGTCAGTCCTAAAATGCCTAGCCTTTTGAGTTGAGTTAGTTGTCCCAACTCTCTCACAAATTCACTATCACCATTTACTTGAACACTACCCAATTTCTGCGGACTTGTTAACCTTCCTATTCCAGTTGGAACTGACATGCCATATGAGTCTGCAAGAAATACTGATGATTCAAAACTATAATGATAGAAGCAAAGATCACGAAGATGAGTCAACTGTAAGATCTGGATTGGGAGAGATTTCACTTTAGTTTCCTTCAAATCCAGTATCTCTATGGACTTTGGTATCTCTTGAATTTGTGTTGCTCTCAAGCTTAAATACTTCAAATGGACCAATTTAACCAGCTCAGGAGGGAAACTGGAAAGTGGTGCACCCTCTAGGTCAAGTACATGTAGCAACCTAAAGCCGGAGATGAATGCACATCCAAATAAGGTAGAAGAACCAGCAGACAGAAAGAGCAATATAGACCGAAGGTAACGGAATCTCAGGTCTGATAGTGAGTCATTGCAACTTTCGTGGATCGATAGTCTACGAACTTTCTCATTCTTGCTCATGCTCTTTTGACTTGCAATCATAACTAGTGATTCTTCTGATGACTTCATTTGAATAATTTCTCGAAGAATATCATGTACCCTACAGGTCCTAACCTTTCTGAAGTGGTCAATTTCCACAACTTTAACCATGCTCCTATTAACAAGTTCATTAAAGTAGTCCTCTGCAACCTCCTCCATTGTGAGGCCTTGCTTCCCTTCCACAAACCTTTCAACAACCCATAGTCTGATCAGCTTCGTTCGTTTGATTAAGTAATCTTCTGGGAAGACACTTAAATACAAGTAACACATTTTAAGGTTATATGGTAGATCATTGTAACTCAGTTGAAGTATCCTTTCAAGACTGCCAAGATTGCCATCTCTTTTCATTTCAGCGGCAAGACTATCATGAACTTTCTTCCACTGTTAAACAACTCTATTTTTCTTTGACAGCAAACCTCCTATTGCCACAATTGCAAGTGGCAGCCCCTCACACTTCTTCAAGATACTTTGAGACATCACTTTCAGTTCTTCTGGACAGACCTCCCTGTGAAAAGCTTTCATACAAAATAGAATCCAAGCCTCTTTCTCCGGTAGAGGCTCGAGATGGTAAACATGACCCGTATTTTCTACAGACTCAGCTAGATCAATCAAACGCTTTGTGAACATGATCCTACTGCCACAGTTACAATCAGGGAGAGCATATTTCACTGCTTCCCAAGCATCTATACTCCATACATCATCAAAAACAATGACATACCTCTTTTGTTGCAGATAAGTCCTTAGCCGCTCGACTAATTGGTAGTCAACCATTGATTCCATTCCTTCAGGAGCTGGTTCTTTTGTTGCCTTCAGGAAGTCCAGCAGCGCAGCGGGTAAAAGCTCCACAATTGTGAATGATTTGGAGACTGTAACCCAAGCATAACAATCAAAGCTTTTCTTCACTGGTTCAGAATCATAAGCCTTTTTCACCAAAGTAGTTTTGCCCAGACCCCCCATCCCCACCACTGAGATTGCTGTGAGCTTCCGCTCTCCATCAATCAGCCAATTTACCAGTAAACTCTTGGGGTTCTCAATTCCCACAACATCAGCTTCATCTATGTATAGAGAAGCTCGCCGAGGATCATGCCTTGTCTGCAAGTTGTCATCAGAGCATGCTGCTCCATTGACATTAAGAGCAAATGCTGTTCTTCTTTTTGAGATGGCTTCAACTCGCGCCTTGATGCTCTCTATCTGGACAGCCAATTGGTGTCGTGCTTTCAAGTTCTTGATACGTTGATAGACTCTTTGAACAGAATGGATGAAACCATGCCGGGAAGGTAGAGCAAAGTGGAGCAAGAACTCTTCAAGAACACCCTCAGCATCACAAGCCACATCCCTCACTTTGTTCACCCAAGTTTTCAATCCTTGATCACTCTGGCTCCTTGATTCTGCATCTTGCAGGAAGGACTTCATGCTGTCTAAATCATCCCGCAGCTGATCAATTCGAGCGCAAACTCCACCTAGCAGTCGAGCTTCTTCTGATGCAAGGGAAGCTAATTTCTCAAGCACAATATTCACTGCTATGGAGGCCATCTGTGCTTGATCTATGTAATCACCAGGCTTCTCTTTCGTCTAGCTAATATCAATCTTCAAACTTTTGTAACATCCAACTCACAAGTCTCCAAAATTTTGTCAAACAATATTTCTGCTAGGAAATGTTCTCTTGGAATCGGCTTCAAAAGTCAATGTTTCTGCTAGGAAACATTCAAAGTAGACTTCCTTAACTACTATTCCTTTTGAGCAACAAATCCCAAAAATCCCAAATGTATCAATCAAGCAATAACTAAATTAGTCCTGAAGTCAAAAACTTGTTAAAATACCAAGTTCATGGCACATGTATTGGGAATTTACCCACTGCGCATTTGTTAGAGAAAACACTCCTTCCCTCTAAAAGCAAGCTCACAAACCCATTATTTAACTTGTAAGCACATGCTAGGTAGGTACTTGATAAGAAATAATCCAGAATATACTCACTAAATCCTATATTATCAACATCTAAGAGACCACATCTCTTTCAGGCCTTTTGTCAAACACTTTGGTAGGCTTACTCATAATTGTCACATCTACAAATGTCAGATTGAAAATGAAAATGCCTGCTATTGTTTGTTGTATTGATCATTACAGAGTTTCAACAACCCAGCTTCCTTCAATCTTAGATATGCGCGAGACTTTCTGGATATGTTGAATCCTCCAAAAATCTTCACCATCTGACCTCTTGATTCTTGCAAGAAATCTCAGAGGCATATTCCACAGCAGCAACCCTTTTAGTTTAGACAGATACTCAGTACCAATAGGTGCTTTTACTAACTCTGGACATGCCACAATATTTAGCTCCCTCAACTCAGGCATTGCTCCTTTTGCCAACTTTACATGCTTCACCTTGTCAAGCTCATGTAAGTTCAGTCTCTTAAGCCGCGGATACCCTCGAGCCTCACAGCATAGCTCCATCCCATTATAAGCTAGTCGAAGCTCAAGCACCACCAAACTAGGCAACTCCTGGAGGGCATGTAGTGGATCAGTCTTTAAATTACAACGTTCGAGGACTAGCTTGGTTAGGTAATCAAGTGAAGCAATCCAATTTGGAAGAGTGTCCAAACTACATTTCAGATACAAGCATTGGAGAAACTGTGGATACGACGCAGAGTCTAGTGTTAAGGAGTTGCTATTGTGCATTGCCACCATGACCATTTTAGTAAGATGCTTCAGCCTCTCTAAAGTATGGCAAAGATCCTTCCCATTTTCTCTTGTCAGTCCTAAAATGCCCAATCTTTTTAGCTGAGTTAGCTGTCCCAACTCTCTTACCAGTTCGCCATTACCATTTACTTGAACATGACCCAATTTTTGCAGGCTTTTTAGTCTTCCTATTCCGGTTGGAACTGTCATCCCATATGACTGAGCAAGTAGTACCTCTGATTCAAAACAATAGTGATAGATACGTAATATACGAAGATGAGTCAACTGTAAGATCTGAATGGGGAGAGATGATACTTTTGTTCCCTTCAAATCCAGTACTTCCAATTGCTTAAGTTTCTGTATGGACTTTTGAATCTCCAGAATTTGTGTTCTCTTCAAGCTTAAGTATCTCAAATGAATCAGTTTCACCAGTTCGGGAGGGAAGCTGGAAAGTGGTGCACTGTCTAGATCAAGTACATGTAGCAAACTGATGCTAGAGAAGAATGCACACCTGAATGAGATTGAAGAGCCAGTAGACAGAAAGAGCAATAAAGACCGAAGGTAACGGAACCTCAGGTCTGAAAATGAGTCCATATCGGAACTTTTGTGGACTGATAGTCTTCAAACTTTCTCATTCTTGTTCGTGCTCTTTCGACTTGCAATCATAACAAGTGATTCTTCGGATGATTTCATTTGAATTATTTCTCGTAGAATATCATGTACTCTACACGTCCAAACCTTTCCGAAATGGTCAGTTTCCACATCTTGAATCATACTCCTATTAACAAGTTCATTAAAGTAGTCCTCTGCAACCTCCTCCACTGTGAGGCCTTGCTTCTCTTCCACAAACCTTTCAACAACCCATAGTCGGGTTAGCTTCGTTCGTTTGATCAAGTAGTCTTCTGGGAAGACACTTAAATACAAATAACACATTTTAAGGCTATATGGTAGATCATTGTAACTCAGTAGAAGTATCCTTTCAAGACTTCCAAGGTTGCCATCTCTTTTCATTTCTGCAGCAAGACTGTCATGGATTTTCTTCCATTCGAAAACAGCTCCAGTTTTCTTTGACAACAAACCTCCTATTGCCACAATTGCGAGTGGAAGACCCTCGCATTTCTTCAAGATGTTTCGAGATATTGCTTTGAGTTCTTTAGGACATACACCATTGGCCTCCCCACGAAAGGCTTTCATACAGAATAGAATCCAAGCCTCTTTCTCATGAAGAGGTTGGAGATGGTAGACATGACCAGTATTTTCCACAGAATCGGCTAGATCAATCACACGAGTTGTGAACATTATCCTACTTCCACAGTTGCAATCAGGGAGAGCATATTTCACTAAAAACAATGACATACCTCTTTTGTTGCAGATAAGTCCTTAGCAGCTCGACTAATTGGTAGTCAACCATTGATTCGATTCCTTCAGGAGCCGGTTCTTTTGTTGCCTTAAGGAAGTCCAGCAGAGCAGCGCGTAAAAGCTCTACAATTGTGAAAGATTTGGAGACTGTAACCCAAGCATAACAATCAAAGCTTCTCTTCACAGGTTCAGAATCATAAGCCTTTTTCACCAGAGTTGTTTTGCCCAAACCACCCATCCCCACCACAGAGATTGCTGTGAGTTTCAGTTCTCCTTCAATCAGCCAATTTACCAGCATAGATTTAGGATTTTCAATCCCCACAACATCAGCTTCATCTATGTATAGAGAAGCTCGCCGAGGATCATGCCTTGTCTGCAAGGTGCCATCAGTGCTTGTTTATCCATTAATATTAAGACCAAATGCTGCTCCTTTTTGAAATGGCTTCAACACGTTCCTTGATGCTCTCTATTTGGACAGCCAGTAGGTGCTGTGCTTTCAAGTTCTTGATGTGATGATAGAATCTTTGAACAGAACGGATGAAACCATGCCGGGAAGGTAGAGCAAAGTGGAGCAAGAACTCTTCAAGAACATCCTCAGTATCATAAGCCATGTCTCTCACTCGTTCCACCCAAGTTCTCAATCCTTCATCAATCAGGGTCCTTGCTTCTGCATCTTGAAGGAAGGACTTCATGCCATCTAAATCATCCCGCAATTGATCAACTCTGGTGGAAACTCCACCCAGCAATCGAGCTTCTTCTGTTTCGAGGGAAGCCATTTTCTCGAGCAAAATTTTCACTGCAATGGTGGCCATGTGTGTTTGATCTATGTATCACCAGTCAACAGTTTGTGCTATGAAGAAGTCTACAATATCATTAACAAGTTGAGACTACCTCAATATCTCAGAAACAACCTAAATAAACAAGCAATAAAATTACTCATTAAGCCAATGACTATGAAATGGAGAAAGCGACCCATGGATTTTTCGAACAAAGTTTGAGTCAGCAGGTTTCCATGACAGCACTCAATTCCAAATCACCAAAATCTAAACAAGAGCATCTCTCTCAGGCATTTTCTCATACACTTGGTAGGTGCAGGTATCCCAAAATAATCACCTCCTCACTTACAAGTATATCAAAAAATGCATCACATCTCTAATTCATCCCAGAATTATGATCCCCAGTTGGCCACTTTTCTCCTCAAATCTTAAAAGGCCAGTTTGTAAAGCACAACTAACAGCATCTCGGTCAGACATTTTATCAAACAGTTGGTGTGCTGGCTCCAAACTGTCACCTCCTTGCTTACAAATATATCATATACCAATGACCGCATCTATTATACATGCTGGAATTGAAATCCCCAGTTCACCATGTTACTCTACAAACCCAAGAGGCCAGTTTATATCAAGCACTACACTACATTCATTGACAATGCAATGGTGGTCATGTCTCCATCTCTGTTTCTTTCTCTTCCTCTCTTTTTGTGAACTCGACTTTTTAATCATAAATATATAGAGAATTGATTTCCTTAAAAATAAGTATAAAAAAAAAAAAAAAAAAAACAAGCACTTACTAAATTTGTCTTTGAACAGAATGGATGAAACCATGCCAGAAGGTGGAGCTAAGTGGAGCAAGAACTCTTCAAGTTACCGGGACATGTTGGGCCAACTGGTTAATACCACTTTGTATTTCCTATGAGATCTCAGATTCGATATCCCGTTGCTTCAAAAAAAAAAAAAAAATACTCTTCAAGTTAATAAGATTAGAAATGAAGAACATATAGAATTATTACGAGTTCGATAGCACATTTTAATAACATTATTTTTATTACAATGCATATGTGTAGTTCTTTTATTTATTTATTATCATTTGCTTATAAACATATTTATCATCATTTTTTAATATAAACATTTTCTCATATCTTACATTATTTTTCTCTTTTACTCAACTTCAGACTCATATTAAATACAACAAGATTCGTGTTACTCATTCTATTTGTTTGATTCCGCACAAGAGTTAGTGAAAAACAAAAAGTAATGATATTATGATTTCGCTACTGTAGGTGAGATGAGAACAAAAAAATTATTTTTTTTTTAATTTAGTTCATATATTATTCATCTTTTGTATAAAATCATATTTTTAAACTATACGTGTAAACTTATAAGAAATGCAAAATTAAAGAATATAAATTGTTTAGATGTAATGAATGTACTATTTAATTATGTTTATTATACTAAATCAAATATAAACATATTTATAGTGTTTTTTAAGTACTCATTATTATGTAATAATGTTTACATGTGCATCATACAAAAATTTATGCTACTTAATCTTAATTTCCGCTTATAAACCTAATATTCTACTTTCTTACTAAGAAAAGCTTGTATAACAAGATGAAAACTAGTAGTTTGGCTTGTGTAAAGGTGACAGATTCGAACCACTAGAATAAACTTTTTCTTTTTTAGATTGTATTGACCGGAGAAAACCCAATAGCTCGAGGTAACACAATATAGGAAGAAGTAATTTATTTATTATTGACTATCCCGTTGTAGGTACGTGTATGGATACTAACTGTACTATGATATCCCGAAGGCTAACAAAATAAGACTAAAATCCTATAATGATATCTCATGGTAATGTATACAGAGAGTTGTGCAACGACTGGAATGCTTCCTCAACAATCTCGCGATTGTTCGACACTAAGACTTCCCTTGCAAGGCCCAAGCTCAAACATCATCCATCTCTTCATGGGGTTTTCTACAAACTTAAAGAGTTAGCTATTTTAGCAACCTTACTTTTCTTCTAGAAAAGAATTTCTCTATGTATTGCTAGAAAATGTAGAATACTCTAAAGAGTCAATCCAACCATAGTTATCCATTTTATAAGCTTTGTTGTATAAATAGGAAGGACTCATTTGGCAAAATCACATCAGAATTATAAGCATCCTTTCGTGAAATAAAAATTATCTTTTTTGAATGAGTGAACAATCTCATACCTTATGCTTTATATACTTACTTGATGTCATTTAAGATAATTCATCTAACAAAGTAGACACACATTTCAACCTAAAGAATATTTAAATTAACTTCCATCATGATATATCTCTACTTTATCGTTCAAAGTAGGTGTCGGGGAGGTAAAGATCAAGTTTACAATCGATGTATCTTATAAACATTATGATAGCTAGAGATCCGAACTAAAAATGACTTATATTCAATTTTGTAATGCATAAGTTCTTGATGTACTGTCTACAATGGTTCGGAGGTTCGACGATGAAAGAAGCTAAAAATGTGTATTGGGAATTGAATTTCAATATCTTAAAAGGTGATTGGTTGACGGTGGAAAAAAATGACTTGCGCAATGTTCTTCGAACTACATTTTACATCTTCATTAATGATTTTCTTATTATGCTACTTTTAATTTTCATGTCAAATATAAATTCTTTAGTTGCACATTAATTGAACGAAATTTAAGTAATTGTATTTTCACGCAACTTGAAAAATCTTGTAACTAAGAGAAAAAAATCAAGATGTATATGTATAATATGATGTAGGAACAGCTGCCGAAGTCGGAAACGAGGTCGGAATCGCTTGAAATTCAACAGGCCGAAGGAAAATGACATTTTAAGCAAGACACACAACTTTGGCGTGTGGTATGCAGATTTTAGCCAAAAAAAAAAAAACGTTTTTTAGGCTTTCAAATTAACGTTTTAATTATTTTTCTATAATTTCGTAATTGTTAGTTATTTTTCTTTTTATTTTATTAATATCTGTTGTGTCTCTTTGTGATTAGTTATTAAACTGTAAATATGCAGTTAAAGTAATCAATTCTAAAGATTTGTGACTTCATTTTGTAAAAAAAAAAAGGCTTTAGGGTTTTATGCTCTTTGTAGCATTAGGGTGTGAGTTTTCAGTTTTAGGGTTACGTGAATGTCAGAGAACGGCGTCGGTGTTAGGAGAATGAGGTGCCGGAACATCAGCGACATCAACTGCGGACAGTGCGGACGGACTACCGGCGACAACAACAGCGGACAGATTGGACAGGGACGACGTAGAACTCCGTTGGGCAATAAGGGAGCAGATCCATCGAAGATTGGAGATGGTGGTTTTGGCCGGCAAGGAGGTCGGCGACTGGGAGGAGGAGGCATTTACACGGTTAGATGGTCCATACAGGCGTGTGATCGGTAAGGGTGAGATTGCGGGATTAGAAGAAGACACGGCG
>JAYMTA010004949.1:0-12015 GCA_036897625.1 Pelargonium cotyledonis
TTGGTATATATTAACATAAGTATTATCTGGGTTAGTATTCATTGTTATATTTATGGAAAAAGTTTGCTAACGTCGAGTATTGATATATAGATTTTGTTACGTACTCGTAATTAATTATCTTGAGTCATTTTTTTATCTTGGTACAATGATGGATTGGCTTAACTTGAAAGCTGTCTTTATTTGTTCTTCGTGATCACTTGCGTGTTAGCGTCTGTTCATTGCTTTACGTGTTTTTGTCTGTTTTCTTATATATATATATATGTTTAATTAAATAAAAATGTTGCTTACTCCATCAATAAGTGTTCTGTTTTCTATCTGATTCATTTATGATCAAACACTAACCATATCATATCCTATTACACTTAGTACCCATTTGTTCAGGTATCACCATGACCCGTTCAGGTATCACCTAAATGAAGGCAACAAGATGAGCATGCATGAGGTATATTTCTTCTCTGTGATAGCAAACATACTGATGACATATTGATTAGCACATCTTGTTTTTTGTTTGAAAATTAGATATTATTGTAAAATTATGTTTGATGTGATGTATGACAGTGGATACCTTTCAAAGAGGAAAGAGAAAGAGGTCTTTGCATGAGGAGGGAAGACCTCTTCAGGGACTGTTTAGGGCTCAATATTTAAAATTTTCTATTTAAGGATCTTCAACTACCTTTAAACGAAGGATTTTTTTATAACAGTTATACTATGTAGGTTTATTGAATAACATCTGTACATCTTGCTTCAAGGGTTGATCTGTATATTGTCCCTTTTAATTTTTAGAAAAGAAAAATTGTTTGATGTTACTAATTACATACTCTTTATTGGTTATGATCAATAACCTACACTTGATTCTAGTATGCAATATGTAGCAAACAGAAAGCTCGGAGTCAAAGCTTCATTGAGAGCATAAAGGTCTAGATGCACAACAATGAATATCGCATTTGGCCGAAGAGAGCATTAATGGATGAGTTTCTCGAATGTTATGGGCCAAATTTAGGTATAGCTTCAATTTGGGTATCTCCTCATTTCCATAAACTATAATGTATATCTTCAGCATGTAATTTGTCAATTTCATTGCTCTTTCTATAAATATTAAAACTCCTTCGTCATACTGTACTGTACTATCAAATATATTGAGTTTAGTTGATCCAACAAAACGGTCTCCGGCCTGAAATTTGAATAATATCATTAAGTTAGTTGTAACTATTTTGGATTTGTTATAAGGCGCGCATATTGAGGAAAGGCGAGCACTAACGAATATTTATATTTTGTTAAATAATCTAACAGGACGGATACAATGCTTCCTCTGAAGGTTAAGCGTATTATCCGCTTAATAGAGAAGTTGGTGATCTCAAGGTGTGTTACATAATTGCTTTGTAATTAATTGATCGATCGTCTCTCTTTTGGATATATATTCAGTTTTGTTTTGTTTTAAGATGATTTTGTTTGTATTGTATTAGCGCACAAGTATGGTTATACATTCACAACATAGCAATTAGAAACTCGTGGAACTAATTTTTTAAGAAACAATGTGCATACGCACATACTTAGTTTCATAAACTAATATTTTGTCGTTTTAATTTGTGCAAGAACCATAATACAATGTCAAGTGGTGAATGTATATTGTCTGGACATAAGAGTGGAACGTCTTGGTCTCGTGAGCTATATTTTTATGTATGAATAAAAACATTGCTAGTGTAGTTAAATTTGTGACGTAATCAATTTGTTTTATTATTAAACGATATATGAATTTACACGTGTAAATTGTAAAGTAAATGTAATATGTACATTTTCTTTCATAATATAAAATATATGAAAAGTTATATTATATATTAGCTTGTGCTTAATTAAACATATATATGTAACTAATATAACAACTGAACGAGCCATCCGTGAAAGCATGTGCCCGTTAAAATTTATTTTATCTAATTTTGTGCTTTGCGCGTGCAAATTCATTGGAGCTGAGTAGTGTGTGGGGAAAGTATTTTGGCTTCATTTTTTATGATTGATTTGTGTTAATCATGAAATGCAGTAAAAATTATAATCTTGGTTTAGTTGGCTTGAGTTTTTGAGGTGAATTCATGACCAAAAAGATCAAAGAGAACAATATATAGATAAGTCCGGTCCTTATGAATTCCAAGGCATTTCTTTAGAACGATTCATCATTCAAAGGAAAGTAGACTACTTTACAATTTCGCTATTGTCACTATTTAAATTGAGTGAAAGAATTCCTAAAACCAAAATACATGACACGTGTTTTGTTTCATGCAATAAAACCGTTGACATCCTTGTGTTCCCTTTTAAAGCCAACTTGCTTAGGAAAGTGCGAGTGAGTTGACATTGTTGTAAAGTATAAAGTCAACTCTACCACGTGCTTAGAGTTCTTGGTCGTTTTAATACAATAAACGTTTCAAGTTATTTGTTTTGACAATCTTTTCTCATGTTAATCAAGAGATATTATTTTGAGATGACCGGTTAAGTTAATTTGTAAGTTTCCATCGGTGGTTGATCTTGTTATTTGGAAATGTCTTAACTCGTTCTACACTAATATTCATAAATTATTTCCATATATACACACACATTACCATGTGATAGCATGCATGTCGAGATTTTCTTTCGTCTTTTGTTTTGGTTTACCCCAATTAGTAAAAGTTTATTGCGTATAAGATTTGATCATACAATGTTTTACTTACCATTTTCAACTAATATTCTTAACTTCAAATACAAATTCATGGTTTGTTCTATAATATGTGTAATGTTTACGCAATAGCTAGGACTCAAATATATATGTGCGCATGCACGCGCGCTAGGACTGAAACCCATAATTAATTTGTTGTTTTTTTCATTTCCTAGTTAGTTCAGTTAATTATTTGGGCAAAATATGTAATTGTGATTAATATATATTCAGCAGAAGAACACAGAGCTGGAGACATTTTCATGCAAATTGGGGAATTCAGATGAGCCTTGAATATGGCTTGAACTTGTCTCAAAATCCAAGATCTTCGACACCTGAGCAGCCGCCAAGTGTGCGTATCGAACTGGAGCAACTGCAACAAATTGCATCAACCGTATATTCAAAAAACAGTTTACTATGATAAGATCATAAACTACAATTTTTACTGATACAAATTATTGCAATACCTTCTGATATAGCACGAGTACTTCTCTGGTATCTGCAAATGGACACATAATGAGCACCAAACTAACACCGAGTTTAAGTAACAAACAAGGATCATTGTTTACTTACACATAAGACAATGAGTGAATCAGTTCCTCCAAATCGTCGCCTGAAAACCCTATCTCATCTACTGACACATGGTAATGAATTGGCCTCGAAGTCCCCTACAACGTCCAAGTTTAGTGGTAGTAATGGATTTAACATATTTTTGTTTCAATCTTATAGAGAATTGAACTCACCTTGAGCGCCACGTGAGGACACATGTAGAAATTAGAGTTTTTAGGGTGACAAACACCGTTCTCAACAATGGTTCCTGAAAACAAAATCGAAAAAGCTACTTAGTACTCATAAAATTAACAACTACAGTATTTAACTTGAATACCTGGAGGGATGTTATCTTGAGATTTGGCTTGGAAGAATCTTGTGTGGTGTCGTTTCACTGAAACGATGACAGTGAATTTCGGGGACCAGCTCTCGTCAAGAAACTTGCAGGCCTGTAACGAACAACGAATTGGTACATGTTATACTTATCGCGCCTACAACAATTAATCAACAATAGTTAAATAAAAGTACCTTGATGATCTGATCAAGTTCGATGTTTGACACTTGATTGAACTCCGAGTTGCTAACTCCATCCCTATTTTCAAACACAAGATCAATAACAGATTCTTGCATTGCAAGATTCACAGATAAACATTGATTGTTGAACAAGTATTGTTATCAAGATTCAATACTTCACCTGAATATTATTATGTGAGATGGCTTTCTTTTCCCGGAACTTGCATAGAAATCTACAAGCAACTCCCTGAGGAGCACACAAAACAAAACAAGAGGAACATTTATCAGAATATATATTTATTCTCTGATAATTAACATATGCAATAGCAAGGCAAAAAACTGACCTGAAAATGCCTCCATCATTGTTTTGGGTCTCTGGTTTAAAAAGAGAATCTATCATTTCACTTTTGTGCATCTGCATTCTAACAGATGCTTTATATTGAGAAATCAATGGCCAATGTCGAGAGCTAACCACCTGAAAAATATGTGTTCGATCATGTAATTCATTTATAAGAAAATATATATGTCTACAACTGAAATGCATAGAAAGATATTGTCTTACTGCTGCAATGGAGGGAACATGAAACTGGTGTCCGGCATGCGACACATCCATGCCAAAGATTATGGTAGGAACCTTGGAAACCAAAGGGATATTTCTTGTATGTTCAAAAGCTAACAACGAATTTAGACCGCCGAGCTGTTGGGAAGCAGCAAAAGTGAGAATCAGTGGGAAGTAAGGACATGAAAAGAGCAAAAGCAGCACAAAACAATGAGTTAATATTTTTACTTTGGCATTTATCTTTAACACAAGATTTGAAAGGTATTGCTCATTTGCTCTGATTGGTGCAACACATTGGTTAAAAATCCCATAGTCTACAAGGGTCTTTCTTTTCCAAGGACCTATCCATCATTATGTATGCGTTGACAAGACATACAAAGATAAAGGGCTAACTGAATTCGAACATCGCGAGCTAACCATAAATTTGAGAGTTATTTCTATCGGGGAGAAGACAGAGAATAAAGTAGGGAGGATCATCCTTGGGAAATTTTGATTCTATCTGTTCATACATCTTCTCAACTCGAAGATGGGCTTGAGCTTTTCGGGAACTTGGATTCTCTTGAAAAACTGCTTTGGGAGGATCTATCACCTAAACAAAGTTCAACCAAGAAGTAATACTAAAAAGTGTATAACACATTTCATATTGCAAAACTGAAACGTACACCCTCAATAACTTATATATAACTCACCATTCCTCTTGATTCTCCAACCTTCATCAAATCTTTGTATAAATTGTTCACATCACAAGGAGAAGAGAAGTTTACCACAACCCATTTCTTCACTTTTGCGGGATCGAAGAATTTCTACAATAACAGAATTTGTCAGAGCCAAAACAAACATTCAGATCATGCTGAAACTGGCACTACACTTACTTGTGGCCTTACCTTATTGTTAAAGCTCCACCGCCCGTTTTGAGGAATGATTTCCTCCCCATTTCCCACTCTCAGCTGCAGTGAAACAAACAATTCATGTATTCACTCTAAACCAGCATCATTGTTTATATATTTTTTGAAAAGACGAAAAGGCACCAAGAATGTACCCTTGGAGCTTTTAGGACACGGCCCTCAACTTCACTGAAACTATCGTTGATTGATATGCCACTGGAACGCAGATGAGCATCAGCGTTATAGTTGCTGTGCTTTAGTGCCTGCCAAAATGCGCGTATGAGAATCAAAGTGTAGAGAATTCAATGAAAAAACACGGTTACAATTGGTTCTTGTGGTATAAACTTACTTCACTCAGAATCTTGATCCTTTCCTGAGGCCTTTGGCTTGATTTTTCTACTAGATTAACTCTCTGATAAATAGATAATTCCTTTGTGTAGCGTTGTAACGAAACCAACGAACAAAGCTAGATAAATAATGACAGACAATGAATCCCCTTTATTACTACAGAAACACATTTGGGAGGATAGAGAAGAGCAACTTTATATTCCATTTTACCTCTACTGGGATGTAACAAGGTTTATTTGGTTTCCTAATATCAATGCAAGGAAAATCTGCAGAATAACGTAATGCTATGTGGCAATGATTCACAAAATAATCATACACAGTAACGTTTCTAGATTCAATTACTTGATTATCTTGGCCTCTCACCACCCACAAGAACCTGCAGCAAGTTTGGTAGTTCATGAGAATCTACGATACATGATGAGTACAAAATTATAACAGAAGAAGGTATGGATCTTACATCTCTTCTCTGCACACTTTTCTACTCAATCCATTGATTTTGTACTCTCTATTGGAAGTGGCCACCTTTATCCTCAAGGTTTTTAGTATTTGCTTTGCCTAGTTAACAGAATCTATAACTTACCAATTCCCATCACAAAACCACATATAGCTTAAGTAGTTGGTGCAAGAGTTGTTACCTTATTCCAGTTAATACTGGAGCAATCTCTTACATTTTGGTTTGCCATCAGAAAATCAATTACCGGACCGGGCTTTATGATTGTTGTAGTACATACATCTGCACAAGAAAATGGACAATGAGAGTGACATAAATGAAATGACACAGTTTGACTGTAAAAAAAGAGCAAATAGAATACCGAAGTTGAGGGATAATCCTCGTTGAGTGGCGCCAAAACTTGAATGGAATCCTTTGCATCCGAGAATGCCTCCTCCCAAGTTTGCAAAGTTCTTAGGCTCATTTTGAAAGAAAGTTTGGTTCACAACAAGGCATCCCCTGTAAAACCAAGTATTGAAGATAATACAATGAAACCAAGCTATAGGAACAAAGATAGTTTTCAACAATATTATATGTGTGAACTCACTGTTTTGCTGCATGTTGCCTCAATATAATGTTCAAGACTGTCAAGACCTCATCACTCATGTGCTCTGATCCTTGATCTTGTAATGCTTTTTTAGTACCCTGGATTGGAATTTTTGTCACCAAGCTTATCAACACTCTAAAAGCTCTGGCTGGAGAGCGACACCTTTGCCTCTTCCGGTCTCCATCTTCAGAATATTCAGCAGCTCTAAACCCATATATAATTACCCAAAAGCATCAACATGTCAAATTGTCAGTCAATACATAAAGTCTCTTGATATAATTTGAGAAAGAGGGCGCGTTTCTTGTTACCTATTAGATGACACATTCTCGAGTGCGACGAGGAATTCCAACTTCTTGTGTGGGAACCAACTGTGTACAATGTCTGGTCCCCATCATAAGCAAAAATGTTTCCCATCTAGTTCAGTCGAGTAAGTCTCTTGAACCTTTTCCATAATCCTCCGGCCAAGGCTCTTTCTGTTGACAGCGCGGCCATCTTCTTGCAAAATGACAACCTGATTCGATCCACAGCTATTATTTGTGAAAATCCCTGAAGAACAAGAAGTTAAAAAGAAACTGAGAGATGAAACTTACGTTGTAACAATGGAAGCTCAAGACATTGGTAACATCTACTTTGAAATGGTTAGCTAGGAGTGATATCTTTTGGCCTTTTGATCCCGTAGCAGCACGCCTACGCATTGGCTCGAGCTTCACAGTCACCATCTTCTGGGTGACTTCAGGCTGAACCAGTTCGTTTGTGGACTCCATTACTTGCACCTTAAGCAAGATAACATTAGTTCAATAAGATTAGCTTTATATTTAGAATTAGAAACTTAATTCACAGAAAACTGATTGGCATTGGCACAATGAATAAGAAGAGAAAGTATCAGAAACCACAAAAGAAAGACGCACTGTAGATAACAACCCTTTCAAGAAACTTGCTGTCTGGATTTCTAACAAGTTGTGGTTTCAAGAACTCCAATGCACAAAATTCTTATAGAAATTAAGCAGCTGGTTCTTGGCTAACAAATTTATAAGAAGAAAAACATAAAAAATAAAAAATGAAAAATAGAACCCTTGAGAAGTAAGCTATACTGAAATGATAAGAGAGTGAACAAAACAAAACAAAACCCAGAGTGCCTCAAAAGGCAATACATAGAGCATGTTGAATGGGGGCATTTTGGTACTATTGACAGTTAATGTATGAGAGTTCACACTATATGAATGTGTAGTCAAAGAGGAAAATGCTGGATGGTTAATTATTCACACACATCACAAACATGAGCTTGTACTTGTGTCAATTTTGTTATGTTATGGAATAAAGCATTTTCTTTATCAAGTGTTGTATGTTGGAATTTTAGAAAAATGAGAGACCTATACCACACTATGGCTTTTTTTTATAGACAAAAGTGGAAGAAAAAAACTCCAACTAACATGTGGTCTGAAAACTCTAGGAGTTTAGTTTTCAATGCAATAATCTTTTATATCACTATGTGAGAAACATGAGCTAGTAGACGATGATGATACCTCGTTACAAATTCTGAATCCAGTGGCCGGCTACTTGATAAATTTAATATAATGTCATCATCTCATTAGCTTGGCATAATGAGATACTCGTTCCCTTCTCCAGTAAAAACTGTAAGAAGAAAAAAAAACACCTTTCCGATCTCAATTTTTTGGATTGATTATGCAGGAAATCTCAAATATAAACACTTCGCTGAGAAAATCAAGAAAGCGCAAAGTTGATATTGTATTGCATTTAATAATAATTACAAATGGATTACAAATACATAGGATTATACAAAGCATTGTTCATAACTGTTAATGTGACATTAAAATTTAAAACACTACACAAGACTGTCACTGACCATAAATCCTATTCTGCAGAATCTGTCTGGCCTACATCCAAGGGAGCTTTCTGCTGGATGTCTCCATCTTCTCTCTCCTTAAACTCTGTTTCCAAGTTGAACCCAAACCCGCTATCTCTTTCGTACGAGTCCCCATCCCAGCGTTCAACATTACTGTTCATGTCAGTTTTTTGAGGAGCCGAAGATGGGGTGCAATTGTCTCTCAACTCCTCACAAATCCTCAGTTTCTTTCGAGGAGAGGAAGGCCCAGCGGCCAAGGCATCAGGAAGTGCCTGTGACTGAGATGCCATTTCTTTATCTTCCCCCACCTCCAGCATCTCAGAGGCTTTGAGTGCGCCACCTAACTTCTGTTGCTCCTCAATTATCTTCTGCAAGTATTTTCCCTGAGCTTCTATTCTCATTTGCAACTGCCTTTGAACCTGAAACATGTGCATCCTGATAACTCAAACTGGACAAAACTCAAAAACAAATGCAAACAACAGATCACTTTAGGACAAAGGTCCATTTGTTATCATGGATTTGCTAATCCAATGTTTGCTCAGTATTTCTTCTGATCCTATAAATAAGAAGGCGGCACATAACTGAGGCTATAACCAAAGTTATTATCCTCAGTTCTTAATCCTATTAACTTATTGATCCTGCCTTCGGTTATACACTTCTCTATTTGCAAAATACTCCTTCATAGGCATTAGACATCAAGGCATTTATCCATCCACAATATGTATAAGATACCCCCTCTGTCCCAAAGTAAGTGTCATTTGACTCATTTCTATTTTGAGAAAAAGTAGGGAGGAGTTAGTTAGGGTTGTATATTTACTTTTCCATAGACATGGACATTACAGGGATACTATTGATAATTCATGCATAACTAACTTCCTAAAAAGAAAATAAGACACTTGTTTTGGGACAAAGGGAGTAGAGGATTGTTATCACTTTGAGGTCCTGTTATTTCATCATAGAAATATAAAATATAGTTTTGGTTCAAGATCACCAAATACTTGTAGTCGTAGAGAATATAGTACTTAAAACCTCTGACAGGTTACAAACAAAAGATTTCCCTTTTTGTACTGATTAGCTGACAATGAACACAAAAAAGGATAAGGTGGCCAAGAAACATTTAAGATTCACAACCCACAGAGCACTTAAAAAAGGCTCAGTTTAACTATCTTCTATGAAGGATAGATCGTAGTCTTGTAGCAATAGTCATTTCAGCCACTCTCAACTTTCAGTTTACTTTCTATATTCTTCTTGAGGTGCACATGGGGAGGTTAAAAGTTAAATAAGGCACCATCTTCCTATGAGCAACTAAAAGAAACACGAGTACATGAAAACAGACCTCAAGCTGTTCATGAAGACGTTTCTGAACTTCCATCTGCATCCTTAGGGCCTCATTAATTTGCACTCCTCTGAGAAACATGGTAACTTGAAACACGTTAGAGAGAGTAGTTTTATTTGTCAAGAATCAGTGCAAAGGAAAAGAACTGTTCTTGCAAAGTGCTATAATGATTTGGGAGGACAGGAGAATACTCACGGGGATGAATCCAGGCCGGAGAGATTATCACCAGAACCTCTCTTATCATCATTCGAACCTGTAAGTAATCAAGGGTTTCTCCAACCTCAGACTCTCTACTCAGATTGAAAACAAAATAGCAGAGCTGAAACAGTAAATAAATAAAAGGAGTGAATTTTACCATCAGCTGGAGAGTCAGGAAGGTACTTCGCAAGGCGATACTTCTATATAAGAGGTCAATGTAGCCATGTCAAACTTGGGTTGAAAGATGTCAATATCAACATCAAAAACTAAATACCTAACTACATTACAGAAATATAAATATACCAATCAGATGACTGCACCTGTAAATGGCTTTTTACATGATATATAGTAAGTCCAGGTACTCCCATCACTCTCAGAACACCCTTTGGTGTTGCTCCTGAAACAGAAAATTGCCAATGATGTCAATGGGATACACTGCCATAAACTACCTTCAGCAGATTTCCATCATATGAAAAATAGTCTTAAAATTCAATTGTGCCACAATCTAATAAAAATGTAAATAAATAAAAACAACAGACTGCAGAGAATCCTACTTTTCACCTTCAAATTCAATTATGCTTCATACAGAATAAGACAAAAAATAACTTTTTTTAAGATTCTAAAGGGTCGCTTACTACATGGTATTGATACAACTGCATTAAAATCCTGAGCTGATCTGAGAACTCAGTAAACCTTTTACAGGTGCATAATGGGCAAAAAAAAGTGTTCCATTTGAGCTTACCATGTAATCCTCAAATATATTGATCAGGAAAGAGAAAGGATAAAACCAATTGGAACTTTAAAACATATTTTGGTGTCCTCTATCAAATAAGATTTCAAAATTTG
This sequence comes from Pelargonium cotyledonis, assembly GCA_036897625.1. Classification (NCBI taxonomy): domain Eukaryota; kingdom Viridiplantae; phylum Streptophyta; class Magnoliopsida; order Geraniales; family Geraniaceae; genus Pelargonium; species Pelargonium cotyledonis. The sequence continues at coordinate 10,812 of JAYMTA010004949.1, forward strand.
TAGCTACAATTTCAAATCTCTTTCATAGGGAGGAAACTCTAGAACATCAGCATCACCTAAGTGAGGAATCAAAATGCATTTGCGTGTCACAATTGCAACAAGGCAACTAGAGGAAAAAAAATGGCATCAGAAATTTCTAATTTTTGTATAAACTATGATGTACTTGAGCAATACCAAAATGAAAATCTTGCCTGAAATTTGTTCACAAATTGTTAGGTATATGACCAAAAGATGAATCATTTTTTGCATTTATCACATAGATACACTGTTACAATCTACAGTAACCTGTGCCTCCATTACCACGGTGTTAATATCACTAGATGTAGTGTCCTGTGTCCTAAATCCTAATATCTGATATGGAGTTCGTTTTAACACTCACTTGTATTAGATATTTGACAGTTCAGCATGTTGTGGAACTCTAGTTCACATCAATTGAAATTTTATTTGGGATAAATTTTTTGAAGTATTGTAATGTACTCAAAAGTATAGAAGAAGAGTAGGTGCATGTTCATATAGAAACGGGTAAAGAAGAGGGCTCATTGTCACCGCAATCATGATACACACGCAAACACACAGGAACCAGGGCTTCTGGAAGTAAATGGATGAGAAGTAAAGTTTCAGTTTCTCACTCAAACGATAATAATGCCAAGCAAAGTTCAAAAATTATGGGAACATTTATGAGAACTTGAACAACAGCAAATAAGCCATCCTAGTTAGGATAACGAGTGTAGTATATTCAGCCATTCATGAATCCAAATGAATAAGAATAAATGAATTTGGAATGGGAAAGAACAAACTCAAACCACATCCAGGTAGTATTTTTCCTACATGCTAGTAGTGTAAAAGAAATGATCATCTAAGCCTTCATTTAACTGTTTGACTAAAATCTACTGGTAGAGTTCCATTTACATGGATAAGAAGAAGTTATCCGCAACATGAATCCTTAAAATTCATCAAACAAGGTTGCCAATTCTCAATCATTCTCATAAACTCACAAAAACAAGGAAATAGAACACAACACAACAATGTCTAGCAGTACAAACTAGCCAATTTTGCACCCACCAAATCAAAACTAAAGGAACAGAACAGCATAATGACATCACTGAAAGAAAATACCCACTATCTGGTCCACCCAGTTGGGTAATGGCGTCGACGAATCGGTCGTGAAGATCGGATGTCCAGCGCAAACGCTGCTTCCCAGCTC
>JAYMTA010004950.1:0-12013 GCA_036897625.1 Pelargonium cotyledonis
CTGATTTGGAGACCACCACGGAATTGGACTGGAACCCCAGGAAGTCGAACACTCCGTCGCCGGAGACGTTTAATGGAACTCTGTTGTCGTATCGGTAAACAGCGGTGTGTTTAGATGGATACCAAGTTATGTCTCCAAATTCGTAGTTGTGGGCGTGCTCTGTAAATGCCTTCTCTATGTCTCCGTCGTCTGTGAAATTATACGTTACGCTTCTCTTGAATGATGCCTCCAATGACAACGTTAACTGTACGTAGTATTATATTAATAGCAGTCGCAAGTACATATTGTTAATATTGTTTTCCACGGAATGTGTTTAATTGTAAAAAAATATTTAATTATATAATTGCCACATATCGAATAGATACAGTGCCATGTTTTGTAGAATGAGCTTATGCATTTCCTTATATATATATATATATTAGATGAGTAATTTTTTCATCTCTACCGGTCAAACAGAACAAATATCAAAATGGGTGAGAGTGGAAAATAAAACTAAACATTAGGAGCAAATTTTGGGTTGTATGTAATGCTAAAGTTTTTTCTGATGTGTTTTCTTTCATCATTATTTATTTATTTACTTTTAACTTCTATAATTTTGTTGTCTCTATTTTATTATTGTTTATATTTTTGAGTCTCTTCCCTTTGTTTAATATTCCATAAGCAATGTATTTCCTATTCCTCTCTACCACAGTTTTGCCGGTCTCTGTTTCGTTGCAAGTAGCACTATTGACTTCCGGAAACTAATACGTCACCCTTTGCTTTGTCGTGAGGTAACACCATCAACCTTTTTTTGTATTAGCTCTTTCGGCGAGTGAAAAGAAAAAGATATTCAATACTTGTCATGCATGTTCAACCGACCATTCAAGTTATAATTTATATTTTTGTTAACTGTTTTTTAATAGATATGATGAGTAGATATACTGTGTTTGGGTGTTATTCTCTAAAGAAATTGGAAGTTTTAAAATTAGATTGTTTTTTTACTTTTATAACAAATTCCAGTTTTTTATTATAAACTAATTTATATGTATTAATTTGTGTTGTTACTTGTTAGAACATTTGTCTATTTATGTATACCCTCATTACAAATTAGTTGAATCGTGAAACATAACTGTTAAGAGATTTATGATGATAATCAATTATAATTAATGCATATGTTTATTGACAAGTATCTATTAACGGAAACATAAAATTAACCTAGTGATGGGTTTTGAGGCACAAGTAATGTACCAAAACGGCAATCATGTGTTTCCCTATATGAAGATCAATTGTATGTGATAGTGTAATTTTTCATACTGTCCTTTTTATACCATATTTTAATGTTTTCTTCTCTATTAACAAACTGTCCCTAAACATATTTGATTTCATTCTTTCTTTTTGTCAATATCCATATAATAAAGCTAATTATTAAATTCATAATATATTATTGGACACTAGCATAACACAAAGTAAGAGTATTTGTATTTTTGAGTATATATATGTGATATGTTGTATTAGACATGTTTGATTTGCACGCATAACAAAGATTGAAATGATATCGCAAAATAGAATTGACAATTTCGATTTTAAATCGAATTTGTTCTTAATTTGATTCAAAAAGAGTAATTTGATGAACCTCATTTGAAAGAGGTCGAATATGAAAATATTTAGATTTTTAGTATAAAATTGGTGAATTTATCCGGTCAATTCTACATTTTTGTAGGAAATTTGATCTAAATTTGATAGGGTCGTATCAACTTTAAAGTTCGATCAAATTTCAAATGCTCATGCATTCGGATTTAAATTATCAATTCTGTTTTTGAATATGTAAACGGGACACTAAATATTAATAAGTATCTAATTATTTGAAAAATATGTTATTTATGACTAAAAAATAGAGAAACTAAAAGTTTACAATTAAAAAAAATAGTTAGTTTATCTAAAGTATGTGTTCATGATTTGAGGGCTGTAATTATAAATATAAAAAAAAATGAGAGGGGCAAAATGGAGAATCAAGGATAAATATCATGAAAAAGACGTAGGCGCAGCAGACAATGCATGTTTTTGTTTTGTATTTTCTCTGAGCTTTATAGCTGCTATTTCTCTCCCACTCCCCATCACACACCATTAGGGTTTCTCACCACATTCCGAGTACCTTTCTCTCCCTTCTAGCGTAGATCTCGACTTCTTAGGGTCCCCTTAGCATGCATCCAGTAGGAATTGAACCTACGAATTCGCCAATTATGAGTTGGGTGCTTTGAGTTTGGGTAAAAAAGTTTTGCTCCATTCTACATGCACTTCTTTGGCTTGTTTCTATGTTTTGAGTTTATTTTGTTTTTGTTTTTGTTTCTGCACTGGTAATTCTTACCCTTCTTTACGTTTTTTTTTTCTTTGCATTGGTCATGTTTCATATACTTTGCTTGTTTGTTTATTGTCTCATTGCGTTTTTGTTTTGTTTAGGTTGGTATATGCATTACTGTGAGTCCATTTCCTCCGTATGGTTTGTTCGTTCTATTTATTTGGAAAGATGTTTGAGAGTATTAGGAACTTTTGTAGAATAGAAAAGTTGGAGACTCTTTGTGGAAGAGGAAACTTTGATTCTTGACTTCCTACCGAATGATAAGGATACATCCCTATTTATAGTAGGCAATGAAGACCTCTAGACACAACAATTTTCTAGAGAACTCTTAAACTATTCTAGATAATTCTCACTAGTACACAATTACTCTACCAACTACAAGAAAAATAGGAATAGGTATGGAAGGAGATTCTATGTCTCAGGTTATAAAGTTTTCGTTTTGTATTTATCTGAAAAGGCTTTAAAAGAATTTCATAAAAAGTGTCTTACAGAACCCTATACTTATTACCGGATCAAAGAGGGGTGCTTATTAGGAGTAGCGCTTAAGGAGTAAGGCTTAAGGAGTAAGAGTATTGCCCATACACTTTCTAAGAAAGCTTTTGTATTTTAAGGTAGGATCATTTTCTACCCCTATAAATAGTATATAAGGATCCATATACTCGCGTTTAACTGGTTACAATTTACAAATGAGCCTAATACTTATTTGTTTAAGACCAAAGCCCAAGGCCCTAAAACCTAAGGTTCAAATCAAGTTTATATTTTGAACATCTTTGTGGAAGCAAATCTCCAGGTTTTCCGTTGTGGCTGTTCGTACTGTCTTTATGATCGTGTTCCTTGTTTTTTTTTTAACGATGATCGTGTTCCTGTTAATCTGCAGCTCCTACGTTTTAGTTTTTTATTTCACTAATTTTTCTGGTTGGTTGTTCCTCTCTCTTAGTTTTTTATTTCACTAATTTTTCTCAATGGTTCATCCAAATCATGTGCCTGAAGTTAAACCGTAAGTAGCTATGTTTGCTTTCAATTTTTTGAGTTAGTATTTTAACTTCATTCTTCCAAATCATTCTATAGGTGGGTGGACTCATTACCTTATATAAAATTGATCAATGGTAGAGACCTTCGAGAAAGCATGTACATCGGAATAGCGATAGATAACGTAATGCAAACTTTTAAGATAATAAGGGCATTTATTAACAACTTTTACTAATAAGTTAACTAATGATTTATACGGTCATAGGTTCTGGAGAAGCAGCGGCTTGACGAAATGTTAATTTCAAGAATTTATATTTTATAGTTTTTTTCATATGACCAATTTTACTCAGACATGAAAAATGAATTTTTTTATTGACCTTGTCACTTTTTCTTGTAGAATCGGGGTACCAAACGATACCTAATATTATTCTAAGTAATTAGTATTTAATTATTTGAGAACTTATTTTATTTTGGTTTGAGTTTAGAAAATAGTTACATTGAAGACCAATGATTATATAGTTGTTGATCTCGGGGATGACGAGGAAGGTACTGCTATAACTTTTGTTTATTTGGTTACATATATGATAATGTAAGCTATTTATATAATTAAATATAACATATGAGTTATGATAGGTGTGACTCTCATTACTTAAAACTGTCGAATAAGAGTAGAAACTCCTGTCATTGACTGGCTGATGGTATCCACAGTTTATGTCTTCATTAGTTACTATATAAAATTTTACACACACACACATATATGTATTACTAGTTAACAAATTACTTTCTCGCATTGCAAAGGTTGAGAGCGTACAAACGTAACCAAGTGGTTGTTCTTAGCCTGCTTGGAACACATCAAGTCCAGAAAGTGAGACCCCTTGTCCCGCAAAGGAGCATATGATATTGCAATGCCCGAACAATAGTTGCTTTATGCTACGTTTTAACTATTATGGACCATGTATTTTCCTTATTTAACTGAGTTTATTATGGTACACTTTAGTGCATGTTGATTGATTATTGTAAAACACTTGTGATGTTCTCGTTACCATAAGCTTCTTAATTGTTTGGTTAAATTAAAGTCATATATATTTAACATGCATGCAGTCACGCTTTTGTTGTATGATTGACCAAAATTTAGGAAAACTGCAAAAAGCTCGTCATTCAACACAATGCAACAAATTTCTCTATCATTCACAATTAAACAAAGGCTCGTCATGCCAAATTCATTAAAAATACTAAAATAGCTATTACGACATCGATCCAATAAAGTCAGGAAAATATCAATTCGAAGAACAAAACCACTACATACATGCAATTGCAAATGAAATACAACATTCGAAGTAAACATACAAGCAAATCCAAACTAAATAAATAATTCCAAGTTGTACTCAGTGATTAAACAAATAAATACATTAATTAAACTTATAAATTACCTCCACCGTAAATACACGCAGCAAAGGACCTGCTTTGAGTATTGAAGTGACGCTAAAGAGGCTACTGAGGTTGCTTGGATAAAATGTCTTCAACACCAAATGCTTAACATTCTTGAACAAACTTACAATGATGTTCCTGAGGAAATCGACCATGGTAATCATCATTAAAATGTTAATTAATTGCGCGCATTACGTACAAAACTAGGTACACAACTAACCAATAAGACATCTTTGTGGATTGAAAGTGTCTCCAGCTGCGGAATGTACAAAGGTAGCTCGCAAATAATATCAATATTGCATGCCGCACACAAAGTATTAAGCCTCAGCTCCGCAAGATTTGGAACATTTCTGATACGAAATCCTAGTGGTTTGTATCCTTCATAAGTGAAGGAGACAAGACTTGGGGGCATCAACAACTTGAAAACTTTCAAGTGTGAAGCATTTTATTATCTGCAAGCACTTGAGCCGATGACTTGAGACTTTAAGATTAACAAGACCCATTGAATGTGCGATACACAATTTCTCGAGCAGGGAATTAGATAAAATGTACTCAACATCCTCTCCGGATACTACTACATGCTTTAGAGATAGGTCCCTGAAGGAAACATATCGCGAATTGCTAATGCAAAGGTGCAGTGGAAAGACGTAATATTTGATGTAAAACTGATGGATAGAATATGTTAAGTCCAACTCGAGCCTCTGGACTCTTTTTTCTATTGCAAATTTGATCCACCTATCCAAATCTTCCTTCAAGCTATAAATGATACAGTAATGAATTCTTAATTCATTCATGGTTGGACCTTGAATCGATTTTAGAACACGATATCCACCAAGCTCACATAGAGCTTATTAGCGCCTTGATATCCCCCCGGGTGCTTATGTTGCCTTGTATGTAGGTCCAAGTCTAATAGAACTTGTGCATCAAAATTCAAATGACTAGTAAAATGTGTCCATACGTATTTCCATCTTCTTGCAACAAGGCTAGTTCTTATGGCTTCTTCCATTGTCAAGAAGGAAAAGATATGACCAATAATGTCCTCTGGCAACCCTAATATGTCATAACTTTTCTGTATACAAATACGTAGAAGAAAGTTTAAGAAAGCAATTTAAACTGAAAATTGATATACAAATACATGTGAGTGATGTATGCAATAAAATATATAAACAAACAAAAAAAATAGGAATAGAGAAAATTGAGTATCGAAAAACGTACATATAAAACGCACCTTGAACGATTGTTGTGTGGTGTGATCTGATATTGTCATGGTAAAAACTAATTTGGATAACAATGCATTCATTCATATAAAGGTGAACGAAACCCTAATAAATCTAATTAATTAAATCCAATGTGTAAACGCATGGGCCCAACCCATATTTTCTTTAACAGCCCAACTTATCAGGCCCATCCACTTATTTATATGTTTGTTTTCTTTGATCGGTATGTGTTGGTTTCAACTCTGAGCAAGACTGTAGCTTAGTATGCGCAAAATGTGTACCTGTTAAATCCTTAATTGAATAGAATCTAACTGTTTAATAGGTGTCTTAATCGTAGAAACGAAGAAAGAAAAAAGTTGGAGCTTCATTTAGTTTAAAACGCAGCACACGTTTTTTCCTGTCAGTCATTTCTATGGAAAAAGAGTCAAATATTCGATATTGATTTTTGAGGGGTTACCTCTAAAAACGAAGAAATATATATATATATATATAAAAGAATCGAAAACGTGACAAAAAAATAGAAATGTCGCACGAACATGTTGTCTTCCTCGCGAGAGTCCATATCAGGATCCGCTAAAACCAAGGCTGATTCTGAGTAGCTTTGGATCGAATTGTAGGACCTATTTTAGAACATGTTCATTTATCTTGTTGTCCAAATCATGGGTCCTCATATTGTCATGTATGAGCAATTTGTCTCTCAAACAAACCATTGTGAGGCTATAGGATTTTACTTTCCAACCGGATTAGTACGGGTTGTCAAATAAATGTGCCTCACTTAATTAGCATGATCTAGGAGGTTCAGACATGTCGACGGATAGGAGGACCAATTTGTCTGGTATCTCAAGCCTTGACTCGAGCCATGATTGTGCGTGGTCCTAAACGTCTCAAAAGCGTGCGTATGGAGATGGATGCACATCACTGAGTTAGCCCAGGAGGGTTAAAGCTCTCACACGTACGTAGTATACTTTGGAGGGGTTAAAGGTTAAAGAGGAGATCCCTTGACAAGAACATATAACCTTGAGACCCTATTTGAGGGTTTGAGAGGTGTTGGAGGTATCCATAAGCGGTATGCGTAATAATGATATCCCACGACAGGGTGTGAGTGGTGTATGAAGGATTCCGACATGTTCGCTACATGAAAAATTCATTTTTGCAACGAAAAATTGTCATTTGCTACGAATTTGCAAGACCAAATTAAGGTTCATATTAATGGGCAAAGTAACTCAATCCTTTTCACACTGAGTAAGTATGACTTTTTTTTTATCAACAAAAAATAAGTACGACTTTATATATATTATGTAAATAGCAACGGATCATAATAGGTTTATAAGGACAAAATATAGTTTTCCAAATATATCATGTAAAAACAATCCATATGAATTAAACTAGTCAAATATATTGGGTCATTTTGGATCAATCCCGACCTGTTTATATAAATTTTACAGTTAAACCGCAAAATTTTGAACTAAATTTTTTACACGACATAGATATTACCTGCGAACATGATTGTCACCTCTAAAAAGTGGACCTTTGGAGGTGGCAATGAGAGAGTAAGAAATGATTTTAAGAGAGTTGGTGCTAGCCGTGAAGACAAGAGGCCACAATGGCAATAAGAGTAAATTACTAATTTTATGGAGAACAATTTTTCAATGTGTTGCCCTAGTTGACCCAAGGTCGATGAGACGTCTTGACCGAGCGTAGATGTAGAACTCTTTTTCTTGTAGAAGTGTTTGTATTTAGATTTTCACACTTATAATATTTTGATAGGTTATCACTTAGGAGCTTGAATTTGGGCTTGATAGATAAGCACATGCACACCACAAAGTAGCATACCGTTAAATAAAATTCAAGAGGGGTATTCTTGCATTTCACCTATAGTGTGAGTAAGAATCTCTACGATGTGAAATAGGAGCTTACAATTGAGAGAAATTTAAGTATTTATTCACACAAAGTGTCACACACACATCATGATGATGTGAACAAGAAGACGTGATGATGTGATGCTTGGGAATATCAATTATCGATGTCATTGAGGCGGTTAGGCCTTGGAGGTTGCCAAAGAACTAAATTTAGGAAATAGCCCCAAGGCATCCTTGCACGTACTTAATATAGGCATAGTATGGGAGGTTTCAAATTAGGCACGTATTGTCTAGTAAGGTTATGCGAATTAAGGTGTGTCGACAGTTTAGTGACCTTAATTATCTGATATCCCAAGGTCGAACTTTGGTTGTAGGAGTGTGGCCTTGAAAGTTTTGAATAGATGTGGACGCGCGCCATCTTGGTGGGACACACATGTGGTCTTGTGTGAATGCGGGTGTGCTTAGCCGGGCGAGGTCGATCATGCAATCCTGGTCAACCACTAAAATTATAAAATTAATTCTCGAAAATATTTTCAAATGCGTTCATGAATAGTCACGAATAATAAAACAAAAGGTATTAAATTCCTCCCCGTCAACCGTAATAATCAAGTTGGAGGCACTAAGATTCTCTCTTCCAGACTGAAAAGCACGAACAACTGACAACGATTGCACTTGAAGTTTAAGCCGACCACGTGGAAAGCTCAACCATCTGAAACGACATCAAACGCGAAAGTTGATCCGATGACTATAGCCAAATCACCACTTTCTCCTTCTCTACAATCGTCTCCCACCGCCCATGCACACCAACCAGAAAATCTACTATGAATCTACAAACCCTAATTGTCTTTAATAATATTTTCAGTTCATTTTCCATTACCATAATTTGATATTAAAAAACATATCAAATTTTAATTAAATTTAATATTTTGATATTTCTATTTGGTCGGTATTTTTACAAATTTTAAGTAGGTGGAATTTTAATTTTTTTTTAGATCAAAAGAGAATCAAATAAAAATTTACACGATTTGATTGTAAATATTTTTATTGGAGCAAGATTCGGTTGTAACTAGATTTTCTAATTAGTAGGGAAACGTTTATATTAAAGGAAATAATTAGAGTAATCCAATAAAGCTCGATCAGATCATTGGACTGAGATCAGTTCACAGTCAAATCCTATGTTTCCAGTTGCATAAGCATACGGTACGTTGATACAATTTGTGATTAATCTAGTTTTTATTTTATTTTTCAATTAAACAATGAACAGATTTTCATGAATCAACTTCGTTAATGGTTTATTTGAGTTCTTAGATTTTATTTGAAATCATCAATATGAGTTAAATAGCATATTTGGATTCAGAATTGCTTACGATGAAGAAAAATATTTTAAAATTTGATTTTTCTGTAAACCCTAATTAACGGTTCTTGGTGGTTGGACTTGGAATACAAATGAAAGAGATGGACACATAAGTCCTATCCAAAATTCTCTATTAAGTACAAACAAATCAAAAAAGGGGAAATGATAAATTTTTATGAGCTATTTGGTTCTTCATATAAGCATAGGTGTTTAGCTTCAACTATTATTACAAGTTGGTTGGGTCAACATGGCTTATTTGTTCGACTAGTTGAATCGTGGTGTTGTGTCAATCGTGTTGTGCCAATATTATTTATTTGATTACTGTAAAAAAAACGTGTTGTATTCGTGTTCAACACGACAAAGATGCATATGCATGAATTGTGAACTATGCATGCTTATGTAATCTTTATAACTTAGTATAAGTAGTGAATTTCAACTTCTGTTACAAGTTGCTTGCTAAATCTCTCCTTATTTGGTGGGTTCATTGTATAGAGTGAATATAAGTGAAATCAAATGGAAGAGGATGTAATGAACTCATTGCCAGATGAGATTATATCCAGCATTTTGTCGTGGATGCCGATCAAGGACGCAGCAAAAACTAGCATTCTCGCAACAAGATGGAAATGTTTGTGGAAGTTTATTCGGCGTTTGGAATTCAATGAAAGGGTTATACAAGTAAAGCCCCATTTAGGAATAGACTTGCTCGATCTACGACCATATTATCTGTTGAGACTTGAACTGGCCATACTAGAAGAAAATAAGAAGCTGATAAGTATTGTGGATAGAATTTTGGGTTCGATTCGAAGTCCCACCATCGATGAATTTATAATATGTTACGACAAGGACTATTTTACCAGTAAATGTATAGAGAGGTGGATTCTATATGCAATAGAAAGAGGAGTTAAAAGGCTTGCTGTGGACTTAACTCATCCAAAGAAATACGACAGAAAAACATGTTGTTACTCTTTCCCATTGCATGTTTTCAATCACTCGCGATTTGGTTCCTTCACGGAGCTATCTTTGGCATATATCAATATATTTGGAGAGGCTATCGAGCACATTCTATCTAAATGTCATCATCTCGAGAAGTTGTCTATTCTACACTCGAATGTTTTAGTGAGTCTTAAAGTCTCATCTGTCAAGCTCAAGTACTTGAGCATTCGAAACTGCTTGGAAATGAAAAGTATTGAATTACTTGATGTTGTGAATCTCGAGTCATTCACATTTGAAAATGTGTATTTTATGACAACTGTTACAACAAAGAAAATCCCTCGCCTCATCGAACTGGTTTGTGAAACAACTGGCAATAAAGTTGATAAACTCGAATACTTACCTCTTCTGGAGACACTAAAATTGGAATTGGTTTTCCTTAAGGTTTGTATACATATATCTTTTTCGTTAATTTTGTTGTCTTATTATTATTCTTTTATGATTTTTGAGTAAGAGAATCACTAAATTTTTTTTATTTCGACTTTTTGCTAGAATCTTGAGCAGTTGGTCGGTACCTTTAAGAATCCTCCCATTCTCAAGAATGTTAAGAACTTGGAGTTGACATGCTCGAGTATGTATTTTCCGCCCCTACTTTGTGTCGCTCCTCTACTTAAAGCATGTCCTCTGTTGCATACATTCATATACGTGGTCAGTTTTCGTTTCATGTTAATTAAATGTATACACATATATAGAAAGAAAGGAATTAACATAAGATTCGTGTTCTATATTTTAATTTTTGCAGGACTGCTCAACTTTTAGTACGCGTGTGGAGACAAAGAAGCAAAGCCATGGATACAAAAACCTCAAGGTGGTGGAATACATCGGGTATGATGCAACTCCAGGTGCGTTTGAATTCTTGAAGCACTTGATTGAGAGTTCAGAGATGCTAGAGAAAGTGATTCTTGATCCATATCCTCTGCATAAGTTGGAACAAGTGAACCGTCAAATTGTTAGATCTAGCCAGCATGTCACAGAGCTTGAACCAATTAATATTACCTCCTGGGATTGAATTTTGGGTACTTCGGACTTAATTATGTTGATTGTCCTCGACGTTTAATAATTTCAAGAACACGAGGTCGTTTTGGTTACGCACTTGTAGTAGTTTCAAATTCTCAAAGTTTGAATTTAGGGCATGTTTCATTGTAACTTAATTTGTGTGTGTGTGTGTGTTGCATTATTCATGTATGAATTTTGAGTACATTTTATGACAGGTGTGATGGTTTATTTGTATTGGCTCTAGTGAAACCTTTTTATTTTAGAGAAGACTTTTGCTCTTGTTTGCAAATAAAGCATGGAGAGTTGATCAAATTTCATGAAGTTCTTTTATTAATTATCAGTTCAATAAGAACTGTGACTTCATGCCAATACGCACAACTAGTATGTATTTACTTGCTTTGTTGTTTTGTAGGCACTTCCATATAATTAGCGTAAGTATGAAAAATTGTTATCATAGATAATTTTTATTCTTCGCTTGAAAAGTGTGGGAGCGATATGCATTATTTATTGGATGATTGTAATTATTCTGTAGCTATTGCTAACTTTTTCAGTATTCCTCCTTAATCTATGAGCATTTGGGAGTGGTAAAAATATTATATTTTATTGTATGCGTACTGTATTCTTATTTTATAATGAACTAGTATTTTAACCTAGCTTTGCTCGGATTTTCGTATTTTTGAAATATTATAAATAAATTGTATTGTCTTACAATTGATTTTAAATTTTTATTTTTGTCTATTCGTTTTTGTCCGATTAAATTATAATGAACTTCAAATTGTCATCCATATGGCTTGAACAAGTGATTATATTCTACGTCTCTTTGTTGGTTTTATGTGAGAAACCTAAAGAAAAATTAAATGAATAT
>JAYMTA010004951.1:0-12013 GCA_036897625.1 Pelargonium cotyledonis
CTGCCGGCTGGCTCAATTGGAAACCCTATATCTTCATCAGAGCGAGTACAATGGAACTATCCCCAAGGAGATCGGAGACTTGTCCAATCTTGAAACTCTCTACTTGGCTTACAACGACAAGTTCACGCCGGCAGCGATCCCGCCAGAACTGGGAAAGCTGAGGAGGCTGAAGAGTTTGTGGATCAAAAACGCCAACTTGATCGGAGAAGTTCCCGAGAGTTTTGCCAACCTTTCGAGCCTGGAAATATTGGACCTGTCGGTAAACAATTTGGTCGGAGCAGTACCCTCGTTCTTGTTTAAGCTCAAGAACTTGACCGGAATTTACCTCTTCCACAACCAGCTCTCCGGCCAGATTCCGGAATCCATTGAAGCTCTCAGTTTGACTCAAATTGATCTTTCCATGAACAATTTGAACGGAACCATTCCGGAGGCAATCGGAAAGTTACTTAATTTGAATTCTTTGGTCCTCTATTCGAATCAGTTATCCGGTGAGATTCAGGCAAGCATAGGCCTGATTCCGGCTATGAAAGATTTCCGGGTTTTTAGCAACAGACTGAGCGGAGTTTTGCCTCCGGATATGGGCCATAATTCCAAGCTTGAGGCGTTCGAGGTGTCGGGGAATCAATTCTCCGGTCAATTACCGGAAAACCTCTGCTTCGGAGGGGTTTTGGAAGGAGTGGTGGCTTTCAAGAACAATCTAAGCGGTCAGGTGCCGAAATCGCTTGGAAATTGTAATAGCTTGCGCACAGTTCAGCTCTATGAAAACAAATTCTCCGGGCAGGTTCCCGCCGGGATCTGGACGGCTTTGAATTTGTCAAGCTTGATGTTGAGTAACAACTTGTTTTCCGGCGAGTTTCCGAGCAGATTGGCATGGAATTTGTCGAGATTAGAGATCAGCAACAACAGATTTTCAGGTGAAATACCGGTTAGCATCTCTAACTGGGACAGGCTGGCCGTCGTTAAGGCCAGCAACAACCTGTTTTCGGGTAAGTTCCCCCCTGAATTGACCAAACTTCCTCGTCTCATTACTCTATCTCTTGATGGAAATCAGCTTACCGGCGAGTTGCCTTCCGAGATTGTCTCGTGGGATTCGCTAGTTACACTGAATCTCTCTAGAAACCAATTCTCCGGCGAAATCCCAGCAGCTCTCGCTTCTCTTCCTGATTTACTGAGCTTAGACTTGTCCCAAAATCAGTTTTCCGGCCAAATACCTCCGGAAATTGGCAAGTTGAGGCTTACATTTCTCAACATATCATCCAATCGTCTCTCCGGGAAAATCCCCGATCAGCTTGATAACATGGCGTACGAAGACAGCTTCTTGAACAATTCCAATCTCTGCGCGGTCATAATAAGCCTCCCGAGATGCTCTGCTAAATTAGATGGTTCCAAGACAATGTCCTCCAAGAAGCTTGCAATGGTTCTTGTTCTTGCAGTGGTTGCTTTCTTGGTCTCTGTTGGATTGACCCTTCTGTTATTCAGAGACTATCAGAGAAAGAAGCAGAATCAGGACCTGGCGACGTGGAAGCTAACCTCATTCCAGAGGCTGGATTTCACAGAAGCAACCATATTGTCGAGTTTGACAGATAATAATTTGATAGGGAGTGGAGGGTCGGGGAAGGTGTACCGGATTGGTACCAATCGCTCTGGTCAGTATCTTGCAGTGAAGAAGATTTGGAGTGCCAGTAAAATGGATCACAACCTGGAAAAAGAGTTTGTTGCTGAGGTTCAAGTATTGGGCACAATCCGACATAGTAATATCGTGAAGCTGATGTGCTGCATCTCAAGTGAGAGTTCGAAGCTTCTTGTTTACGAGTACATGGAGAACCACAGCCTTGATAGATGGCTTCATTCGGTCCATGATATTGTTTTGCAATGGCCAACAAGACTGCAGATCGCCATAGGAGCTGCGCAGGGTCTGTGCTATATGCACCATGATTGCTGTCCTCCAATCATTCATCGAGATGTCAAGTCCAGCAATATCTTGCTAGATTCCGAGTTCAATGCAAGAATAGCAGATTTTGGATTGGCCAAGTTGTTGGTCAAGCAAGGAGAGGCCTACACCATGTCTTCTATCGCAGGCTCTTTTGGCTACTTGGCTCCTGGTAACACAGTCATTTTATGACATCAATATTATACTTATGTCGTATTCAAACATCATACCTCAACATAACATACTGATTTGCATTTCAGAATATGCTTACACCACAAAAGTGAACGAGAAGATAGACGTTTTCAGTTTCGGGGTTGTACTCCTGGAACTAGCAACCGGAAAAGAACCCAACAGCAGGAATGAGAATACCAACCTTGCAGAATGGGCATGGCGACACCACGCGGAGGGGAAGCCTGTTAGTGAAGCCCTGGATGAGGAAATTAAGGAACCTTGTTATTTAGAAGAAATGACAACTGTTTTTAAAGTAGGACTTATCTGCACAAGCGCAATACCATCTAATCGTCCTTCCATGAAGGAGGTTCTGCATATCCTTCGCAAGTGCAGCCCTGGTAATGGAGACAAGAAGATGGGAAGCGAGTTCGATGTTGCTCCCCTACTTGGCACTGGCACAGGCACCGGTACCTATCTTTCCAGCTATAAGAAAAACAGAAAGGCACAAGAGGAAGATGATGACAGCATAGTTTGAAAACCTATGCAGCAACAAAAGCAGGTACACCATAATACTAGTAGTTATGTAAAATATGCTCAGTTTTGTTTCCATCATTTCCTAGTCATGGCATACATGTTTAGATGAAATGAAACCAATAAGGTAAAGAGTAAGATGTACAATTTGTAGTCTAATAAGTTTCAAACTCAGTTCTGTAAGGTGCGGTTCACTGTGTATCCACATATGTTCAGAAGCAACTGAACAAATACATCCTTAGCTTTCTCAAGTAAGATTTGGAAAACTTTACCTCTCATGCTCCATACAACACGACTATCATTCAAAGAGCAAGACTTGGCAACTCAAATAGATTAGGAAACAGTACATGCCATGCTTTTGAGTATTCAATTATCACACAGAAATTCCATTTGAGAAATTTTATCTATCGCATAAATGTCTGCAATCAATGTTTTAGCAACATAGAAGGTCGTGCATCTGAGACGAGCTCAAAATCTGTGATATTAAAGATAAGAAATTGGTATAATGGCAAGGAAACGACATAACAAGGAACTTTCACTCGCAATCAAAAGCATATGATTTGCTCATTGTTCAATTAACATTTGCCACATTCAAGTAGTTTTTTCCAAAGGGGCAGTAACACCCACAAGGACCATTGTAAAAAGGCTGTGCATATAACATGTTTGAAGTTTACAAACAACCAGAGTAACTTCCATAGATCTTCAGTGCTCACAGCTTCAATACTCAACACATCATACTGTTTCCTTAGCTTAGTATCGGCTCCATTGCCAAACATACAGCATCCGCATTGTTGATCTTCACGCCTTATCCATGCGCATACACGTGCAGACCTGGAAACCCCAAATGAAAGCCAGCAATAACGACAGCAGCCGTCCCAAGGGATGGCCTTTTTCTAGTAGTATCCCACTGAATAATTGACCTGATTGCTATGCTTTTGACTTCATACTCAATCTGTTATTAAAGAACCAAACAGACAGCCAAACAGGATAGTATAAAGATATCATGAGTGCATTACAATACTAAGAGTTACAAAACACATGCCTCGTCATCGGAATCTGCAGAGAATCTGACCTTGCTCCATCTGGAGATTCTACAACCTTCACGAGAGTAATACTTGCCTAGGCAAAAAAAGAAAAGGAAAAAGAAGACAAAGTCAGTCCCCCCAACAAGATATTACAAAGGAAATCAAAGGGAGTGTGGTGTATCTGAGCCTTGGGAATAAAACATGTCAAGTTCTTAAGCAGAGTTACTGGAAACATAGGCACGTTAAGTGGTGCAGGACCTGCCACATATGTACCAGTTAGGAAATTACACATGCAAAATACTAGCACAATTGTTATGGAAGACATAATTAGAAAGAAAAATATTTAGCCAACAGAGGAAGAGAGTGAAGTCACAAGATACTCAGAATAATCTGAACAAACTTGATTCTCCATAATACAGACCCTCTTGGGCATCCCGTGTTTCGTTCCAATCTTCTATTTGCAAGCACATTATAGGGCTGAAAGTTTTGATACTCATTCAAAATTGTCCACCATCAAAATGATAAAAATGAACTTGGATCCTCATAATCACACAATATAGGAAAAGAATGGAGCCAGAAGGAAGAGGCCCGAAGCAGAACTAACAATTACAAATTCGGGGGTGGTGGAAGTGTATAATTAAAGTGAATCATTAAATATCAGAATTTTAGATTCAAAACCTCTCTGTCTTCAGGCAAGCCATTTTGAAATACTCCTCTTGCATTTGAATGCCCATTTTCCACCCGCGAAGCTGGGTCTGCCGATGATACATCACCCTGCAAAGATCCTCGACTCTCACTATCTTCATAACTTCCAGTTTTCTCACTGCGATCTGCTACAATTCCTAACCCAAAATCCTCAAACGGAGAAACTCACCTCGCAACTGAGGTTCTCTGTGCTGGAATTTGAACCAAATATATCTTCATCATTTTGTTCCATTGTCTGCTTACAAGGTTTGACTAGCTCTCCATCAACCTCAATAGCACCCTCTGCCCACTTCGGTATCCTCTTGGTAGGTCCAGTCCCCTCCATGTAATTTAATGCCAATTCATGAACTTCATCCCGTTTTAGTCCAGTTTGGCATGTTTCTATACTGGTGGAAAAATGAAGTTCACATGAAGCAAGCAAGTCCTGCCTATGAGAGGAATTCACCACTTGTTTAGCTGTCTCTATATCATTCCAAATTCCTATCATATCAGATAAATTTGTACACATCTGCTCCTGTACACAGATTGATTCGTGATCAAGAGGTTCGCCTAACTGCAAATCACCCCCTAAGGTATCTTCATTAATTCCTAGCTGTGCACCAGATAGCCTTACCTCTGAATTGACATCTGCATCCCCAGCTGTCAAACACTCTAATTTAACCCCTTCACTAAAACTGACCAGGGGAGAAATAGGTGTCAACCGCTGTGGGCTAATGGATGCTCTTTTCTCAGGTTTATCTTGCTTCACATCCACCATTTCAGGGTCATTTTTCCTTTTAAGCTGTCTTTCAGACCTACACCCTTCAACATCTTCACGAATTTTTCCTGCCTGCTGGCTTGCATGCCTTGATGGCCGAGACCGTTTATACCCATCAGGGAAAACATAAGCAGGTAGCTGCCTTCTACGAACGTGAGAAACATAGATATCCATTCCTGGTTTCCAGAAAACGTACATATTTATCTCTTGCCTGAATTCATCAACTGTTCCACGTATATCAAATTGTTGGCCTTCTTGACCTCTTACTCCCTCCTTCCTCTGCAGTCCCATGAAGAATGAACAATTTAGGCATTGCTTGGATGCGTCTATATATTCATTTGGATAAGGATGGCACTGCAACATCCCATTTGTGTCCCTCTCTATCTGCACAAGTGAGATTAATAAGCACAGCTCCAGCAAGGTAAAAACAAATTAATCAAATTAACTTGTCATTAATAAGATTCAAAGAAATTGATGGAGTTTTCAAATGTAGATGAACTTAGGAAACTAGCTTTAAAAACAATGGAGGTCAAAATACACATTTAGAAATAATATTAACCTTCAGCGTAAGCTGCCTAAGCCGGGATTCTACCCAACCTCTCCATGCCAGCAAATCATCTGCGTCTGCTGCAACTATGTCAACCTGCAGAAAGTTTTTGTATGCCTCAAAGAAAAGATAAGGCTCAAATAGTGCACTCCACTGAACTTTGTTCAACTCAATCTCCTGAATGATAATATAAGAAGAGGCAAAGGCATCAGTACCCAATCAAAGAGTTGAAGACAACTGAAGGGAGTAAAAACAAAGACCCTTTGGCAATTACCTCACAGATCTTGTTACCATACTGGAACTGCTCCATCATAACACGAAGAGTACTTGAAGAGACATTGTAACTGGAGTTCATGCAGGGGTATGCAGGAGTTATGATTGGCATATGATGAAATCGGTCCCGGTGGTTTTTACGAGGATCCCATACAGGAAAGCCAAGGTCTTCCTCCTCTATTGAACATAACATGACAGGGTTTGGCCAACGCCACTGTGTATATACTCTAAAAAACCGAGAAACAAGCATACTAGGAATTGCGTTGGGATAAAGCTGACAAACCCGAGCAACCATAAGAGCCCAATTTACACCCCCAAGGAATCCAGTGACCTGGACAAAATGGAAAGAATAAAATGAAGACCATAATTGAAAAAGTGATGTGTCGAAGACAAATGTAGAGAAGAATAAGTAGAACCAAATAAGAGAGACATAAAGGAGTCTTACATTAGAATAAACACCACGTCTCCTAGCCCAAAATTTCAAACATCTGAGGGATGTGCGGAAGTGCTACAATTTTGAAGGATTGAATGACAGCTAAATCAATAATAGAGGAAAAAATTCCAACTTTTATCAAGGCCTAAATTATCAGGTTGAAATTGGCACATTTTACATGAGTCATGAGATTTCTCAGACCATTAGAATAAACAGTACAATTGAACAGGATTTGTGGTATTGTGAATATTTGATCTCTCCCATTGAGGCCACATGGAACTTACCCTTTTTTCAATACGGGGAGTTGGTTTCAAGATCATCTAAATTTAGATGTAATTAACCCTACATAAATACACAACAAAGATGAGCATACAGTATGTTCACCTCAATATTTGGAACAAGTTTGAGGATCTGATCAGCTACCCTGCACCCATTAAGGCTCCGAACAGTTTGCTCATCAACATTGGACAGTACAGACCCATCAGAAATGTCCAGATCCTGTGAGCAAGTGAATTAAAAAATGGAACAGATATAGGTCATACACACAAGCAAAATGCATACGTTTGTATTGGAAATTAAAATTACCAACAAACTGCAGTATGAATGGGGAGCTTATCAGCATCTAATTTGTATCATAATGTACAATAAATGTATGAAAAACAACATTAATGTTTCTTAAAGACCTGTGTTCTAATAGATTGATTGTCACTTATGAATAAGCATCGCGTATTAATTTCACAACTCTTTCATCTTTTATTCAATTCCACGAGTCATTTGAGGTTTAGAGGTCCAACATACACTCTTCCCTCTTCAAGACACTAAAATTATATAAAGTACAACCCCTGAAAATGAAACTGAACATCATTACAACAACCATGAACCATGTCATCCTATTATATGAAAAAGGATGTTGTGAACACATGATGACAACAAGATACATGAAATTGGAAGTCCATGAGATGCTTAACCAAGCACAAGAAAACTTAAGCATGATAACAGCTTAACACGTAACTTAGCAGATAATGAAGGCAAAAATAATAGAGCTCAGATCTATGCCAAATAAGGCACAATGTTGTTGCCCGAGCTAATTAAATCAGTGCCAAGTGAATACCCCCGATTGTGGGCCACAACAAAACGAGAGGTGAGGCTTGCATATGAGGGAGGGAGAGCGATTAATAAAGTCTCACATTAGCGAACAATATTTTAAAAAGCGCAAAGCGCACTTGAGGCGCGAAGGTCCTCTGGGGCTTAAGCGCGAAGCGCGCGTTAAAAAAAGTTAAAAGAAAATATTAATTTAACATATATATTTGTATATTCATGTTAGGATGATAAAAGTATTATAATACAACACCACAAATCATAATCTACAAACATTTCAACTCTGTTGACCAAAAAAACTAAACAAGTTCAAGTTAAAACATAAATAAAACAATAGTTCCACTTAGAGTTAGACAACTCTATTCTATAGAAAGAATAAAAACATCTAATTTTTAGTCATAATGATCATCATCATGTATGTGTTATCTTCCTCATCTCTGTAGTTTGTAATTTGTAGTTGCTATCGATATTTTGATATAGTTACTGCATAGATGTGCTCTTTTGTGTTTTTTGAAGAGTTTTTACATAGTTTTTTTGTGTTTATTTACCTAAATAAGGTTCATACAAAGAAATATGAGAATTAAATAAAAAGCCCTAAAAGTGCGGGCTTCGGGCTTCTTAGAAAAGCCCATAAAGCGCGGGCTTCAAGGGGGCTTCATTGAAGGGGCTAGGCTTTTCACGAAGCGAAGCACAAAAGTGGGGCTTCGGGCTTAAGCGCGAAGCGCGAGCTTTTCAAAACACTGTTAGTGAAAGAAGAAAATATTTGGATACAAGGTAAAAGTCAAATCCAACGAATAAGGTTGATCTTTTATAAAGGGAAGCCAAGCCATTATATGTGCCCTGATATAAAATGCCAAAATCTAATATGGTATCATAGCAAGGTTTGGACGTTTGGTCTAGGAATGTAGGCCATTTGAGTAACCTCTTTTTGAAGTCTTTGGTCCACATGCAGAAAAACATGTCAGCAGTGGCCCATGTGTAGAAGAAAAATACCTACACATAAGGGGAAAGATAAAGTGAAGATCCCCAATTGTGCTCATGTCAAGCCCATAATATTACGAGCTGAGGCTTGCACATGAGAGACGGGAACCGTTGAATATAAAGTCTCACATTCGTAAAATATGAAAAGATTGAACCACATATAAAGGTAAAAGACAAACCTAACAAGCAAAGTTGACCATTTAGTATAGGAAACCAAATCGTTATGTGTAGCTTAGTATTAAGTATCAAAATCCAATATCAAGTATCATAAATATTAATTAAGCATAAACAACAGAGACCCGGCATGACACTACAACCAAAATAAATTCTGGTATACTTACTTCTGGAACCACTAAAGGAGATATACTAGCATAAAGAAGATCGATTGAGATTCCCTGAAACTTGAATTTCATCACTGGAACATGAGCATTAGGAACTGGTTGAAGTTCTGTAACTTCTTCTGTTTCCGCCAGGATATTATGCAAAATAATGAAGAAATCTTCCTGGGAAAACAGAACACTTTAAACAGAGTAAATTCTATTGAAAATGCTGTGTGGATTAACCATACAGCAAAACAACGTCAAAATTTCACCTCTCGGTTAACATAAGAAGGCCCAACACACAAAGTGTCTATATCAGCCCCAGGCCCATGAACCTGTGAAAATAACAATTTGTTACTCTATGTCCAAGTGTTAAGATATCAGTATGTTTAAGAGAAGACATAATATCCACACACACGCGCGCGCACACACGCACACGCGCACACGCACACGCACATATACACGTTTATAGGACAGAAACAAGATAGAGCATGTTGACGCTGAGCCAAAATGGCCAATTTGAGGAGCTTGTTGTCAATTGCCACATTATTTTGGGAACTACAACAGAGATAACAAACTACTTTTTTCTCTCATTCTTCTATTTAAGCTCCGCTGCACAATACTATGACTTAAATCCTTTTGAGCCACATTTTATTATTTGATTGCAGATCATTTGAATCTCCCAGTGGATCTCAATCTTAGGCCCTTGATCCTTGAATTGTACCAATAACCACAAGTTTAATCATAAGTAAGAAACTTCTGAAAGAATATATCTCAACAACCCTTTGCAACATATAAATACACGTCATTTGATCTCGAGCAATATATGTTCCCCTATTCACATTGAATACATTCCAATGCGTCTTCCACAGCCACTCTCAAGTCTCTACATTATATTCAAATTTCTTTGTCAATTTTATACATCCACAAATAAAAACCCCTACATCATCATGGTATCAATTATTTCTTTAAAAATATAAATTTTTGCCTAGTCATATGACTCAAATCAACCAAGATTCTAACCACCACGCTCAGATGAAATACTAGATTACAAGTCTGAATAAACCCAAAAAGGCAAACCAACTAAGCACATTCCGAAAACCAAAAGCAAAAAACATTTTCGATAATCATCATAATTCATAAAAATCCTGAACAGAGAACAAGGAAAACTCTCGTGTGAAGAATACTTGGGAGGCATGGATTAGGACATACACAAAATAAACCTTTTCAAACAAAAACAAAAAAAACATGGGACAAAATACATCTGAACGTGTCAATTTTTCATTAAAAATACATTACATATGTAATAAATTATATGAAATAATGTCTAATTATACTAAAATTAGATTAAGCAACAAACATGTCAGACAGTGATCACTGGTTGCTACAGCAAAATGCTTAATTCTATATATAAACATACACTATCTAAGTACCCCACAGTCACAGCCTATTACTTGAAATGTACCATTCATCGTTGCTATTGTATATATGTCATTGATTTTTGAAAATAATAAAATAGACAGGCATGTCTTAACATGTCACATGTTTGACATGATGTCCCCAAGGGCACACTGTATTTATTATGTACTTGTGCTTCTCAAAAGGAAAACTTATTTATACTGGTAGGATAAGCTTTCTGTAGTGTGTGTCGATAAATACAGCTGAGGTTCAAAATAAATCTCTAGAAGCAATATTATCTAGTTTAGGCATTTAGCTAAGCCATTTCAACTCAAAATATTAATATGGCATTGATTCTCTTTCACTGTATCAATTACCAAACAAACAAAAAAAATCAAAATTGTCTATATTATACCTAGTGTTACTAACAGCCAAGGTGCAAACCTCTTTTGTAGCCATGGCGCAAGGCACACACCATTCAAAAGATGCAAAAATATTTTTAAAATAAAAAATATATTATAGGGGCACAATTAAAAGATAGGGAGAAAAGAGTTTACGCCAAAAAATATTTTGGCTTAGGCTGAGCCACCAATAAGGTTTGGACACCTCATTAAAAATTTGGATTCAGCAGGTTGCTCCACTCCCACAACTTCATTGGAGCGCATATGAGTGAAACATTAATGAGGTGTCCTGTTATCATCGATTTGGCTTAATCTAAGTCAAATACTACATGGCTTGTATTTCTTTATTCTCTAAAAATTAACCATATTAAAAAGCATCATCAAAATGAGTCAAAGGTAAAACTAATAATAGTCATGCGCCTCAAAAATTGGTGCAAGAAAGTGTGCCTTGTGCAAATCGCCGCACCGCGTTTTGTGCCATGGCATAATTGGTCCTCCAACTTGCCAATCACCTCTTATATTTCACAAAAGTATTGTATCCTCGCATTACCTCAAAAATTGTCGCAAAGGCACCAAGTTCTTTAATGGCTTCCAAATGATATCCTTCCTACATATGTTTATATTTTATTTTTTAATACGACTTGCTTTTTACCATACTCTATCTTTCTTGTTGTCGTTCCACAACCCTAGACTTTGGGGTTGACAACTTCAACTTTGTCCTACACTCCTACGCATTTACTAATAACTTATCCTTATCCACGTTTCAAATTCCAACCATGACTCCATGCATAACAATGACTGACCACCATAATTTAGTCTTACCTTTTGACTATTAATAAACCGTCTCCTTACAACCCGGAAAATCTCAAACATTCATTACCAGTGCAAGATCTTTGGAATTCATTTATTTCTCTCAAGGGTAGCTTGCTTTGGTTTCGGTGGCCTAGAAAAATTCATAATTTATTCAAAAATAAAAAAAAAAATGTGAACAATTAATAAATCTTGAACTAGAAGTTTGGATCTAGAATAAAATTTATTAGCTGGTACCTATGTTGCACCAATACGCAAATTGACCCTAACGTTTCCGTATTCCGTACATATTCAATACGGATACGCGCTAAAACGTACAAATACGTTCTGATACAAAAGGAAGAAGACGAAAACTTATTCTGATACAAAAAGAAGAAGCAGGAGACCTATTCTAATACAACTGTGCTTCTCAATAGGCAGAAGGGAAGAAGAAATAAGAAGTATTTTTTCTTTTTATATTATTTGGAATTTTAAATAAGTAATTACTTTTGCAACAATTGTGGAAAGTACTATATTATGAACTATAATTTGGAAATTGCTCTTAATTATAACTATTTTTATTAATTCTACAATGAATAAGTATTTTATAAAATATATTTTTCATATTTTTACATAACGTATTAATGTGTATCG
>JAYMTA010004952.1:0-12012 GCA_036897625.1 Pelargonium cotyledonis
CGATCCTTGTATGGTCTAGCAGAGACATGAGCAACGAAAGATGGTAAGATAGAAAGAATGGTGTGGAGACATGATTGATTCTCACTCAAGTCTCCAAGTGGGAGAAATGTTGAATGCATGGATAAAATGAGATAAATGTGGCACGAAACATATCCCACAATCTGTAGGATGGCTTTGACAAAGGCAGCAATTTCACGCTTCTTTTGTCAAAGTTGGCTGCAACCCTCGTCTCCTTGTGTCATTAATGCAATGCCAAACTCTCCTATAAATGGGAGTTGAGTGCTCGGCAGATATCATCCCAGATCAATCCCAATTCAAGTGTCTCTCCCAATAGAGTGTAGTATATTTGAGCGTGTTTCTCCTCATTTCAAGAGAGATGTGTCTAATTATTCTCTCCTTATATAATTAGAGAGAGTATTGTATCTCTAAATTTATAATAAAATTCTTCTATCTTACCCGTGGTTTTTACCATTATAATTTTGAGGTTTTTCACGTAAATCTGGTGTCCAATTTCTCTTTCATTTTAAATCTATCTCTAAATATTAATCCATCGGTTCGTCTCGATCCTAACAATAGCCGCAGTATGCGTGCTGGAAAATGGAATTCCCACATAAACTCTTTCCTGTTTCCAAAGATAAATTGGTTTTCATCCTCAATGTTACCTCAACATTATTTACCCAAAAACATTTTTCTCAGGATATCCAACAGATCCCTCATCAACCCAACAAAAAGAATTTTAAGAGTGAATAAAGAAGTTATTTTTCTCGCTCCATGTCACCAGAATCAACAAGAAAACTTCTAATTCCAACACATTAAGCTCCCTCTTTCTCCAGAATCAAGCACCCCAATGATCATCGAACCCAAAATAGGCACAATCAAAGAATACCAGACCCACAAAGTTACAGGCATATTTGTGAGGAGAGAAAGAGAGGCACCTTCCGGCGGACGCTGCGGTCAGAGGAGTTGCGCGACGGCTCTGTGATACCATCATTATGTTGCTCCGCCTCCTTCGCCTGCGCTACACGGCTGCTTCTTCC
Source organism: Pelargonium cotyledonis (assembly GCA_036897625.1). Lineage (NCBI taxonomy): Eukaryota > Viridiplantae > Streptophyta > Magnoliopsida > Geraniales > Geraniaceae > Pelargonium > Pelargonium cotyledonis. The sequence goes on from JAYMTA010004952.1 coordinate 1,038, forward strand.
TCTTCCCCTTCCCCTTTTTCTACCTCTTCCTCTGGCCATACTTTAAGTTTCTGGGTATGGTGATTTAAGCTCTTAGTTGCAGAAAGTTCTCTTTTTTTGCTCCTGCTAATATTGGTGGTGGCTCTGTGTCTCTCGACTGTGTGCGAGAAACGTGAGAGTGAAAAGCAGGTTGCTCCCATGGGGTGGCAAAGACCAGTATTTGTCTTATCTTCTAAATTACACTTTTGCCCTTTCATGTGAAAAATTGATTTGCGAGTCCGACACGTATTACCAATAAATCCGGCTCGAATTCGTTGAGTGAGGAGCGAATCCGTGGATCCTACCATAAAACGACAGCGTTGGAGTGTCCAGCTTGACTAGAGTCTAGAGAAGAAGAAGAAGAAAGGGAGGAGCTTGAGGTTGATGCTGATTCATTTCGAGTGGGAAAATCAGAAAGATTGAAGCAATGAGGTAAATAATTCCTCAGTCAAGATGTCGGCGTCGCAGTCGGGGAAGTGGCAATGGGAGAATGCCGCCGCCGGAGCCGCCGCTGGATTTGTCACCGTCGCTTCCATGCACCCTCTCGACGTCGTCCGTACTAGGTTTCAAGGTTTTCTCTCTCTGTCTCAGCTTCTGTGCTGTTGTTGTTATTATGATTTATTTGCTTGATTGATTGGATTTGGAACAGTAAACGATGGCCGAGTCTCCAATCTTCCGTCCTACAAGAACACTGCCCACGCCGTCTTCACCATCGCTCGTCTGGAGGTCTGTTTCCTTTTTTTTCCCTGCTTCTCTGCCGAAACATAAGATCGCTTGCTTAATTGTTATGAAGTGCTTTGTCCGCGCTTTTAATAAATCATCTGCGAATAAGGAATTCATATCACTGATTCATCAACAATCACAAATTTACATTTTCGCTTAGAAATTTGCTCTTTTTAATGATCAGGTGAAATTATGAAAATCGTGTTTATGACTTAATTATGTCTCTTACTTGACTGCTTGGTTGTTGGAGAGAATGAGGGACTGTTGATGGAATTGCATATTTTTGATATGTTGGATGTTTTCCTTTTCTGAATACCAATCATGTGTGAGCGAGCTATCGAATTGCCCAATTGGTATTGTTCATACTGTCGACGACAAACTTTGGAACTTTAACAAAAAGGGTTTGTTCTGTATAGTAATAACTGTTAGCATTATAAAACTGCTATTGAACTTGATACCAGAAATGAAACAAGATTCACTTGGTGAGATTGTAATGTAGGTAGAGCTGTAAATGCATGTTGAAGTGCAACAGTACCTTTACTTTGCTAGATATCCCTGTAATAATCTGGGCGTAGTCAACCGTGTAAGGGTTTGTAGCAAAGATGGTTAACATGATGATGCCATCATGTGAAAGATTTTCATTGTCTTCGGCAGGTTCTACATCTACTATAACTTAACATATCTCTTTTCTTTCTTTGTGAATCAAATGGTTTAGTGTATTATATTCATTGTCTGCATTAACTCCATTTCAGGGTTTGAGGGGGCTGTATGCTGGCTTCTATCCAGCTGTGCTTGGATCAACTCTTGCTTGGGGTTTATATTTTTTCTTGTAAGCCCAATTTAATGCTTGTCTACAGTATAGTACAAGGATCAGATGATTAGTATCTAGTTGCCCATTTTACCAATTTATGTCAAGTCATAAATTGTAATGTATTGTTGAAAACTTAGGCTATATATATATTTCATCTAGTTAACTTGTTAAACAAAAATTTGGGTAGATTGTAAATCTAGTTTCGTTTAGGTTAAGTATAAAAATGATTGAACTTTGTGAGTGTATTCGTGTAAACAAAATACTGTGATATCTATTTTTTTTTCTTGTGCAAATAATTCTTGAAATAAGTCAAAGAATTCAGTCCCTTGTATTGCTTTTATTCAAAATTTATATTTTCAGTGATATTATTTTTTATTAATTAAACCAGATGTTTGTTTTGTTTATAGTTATGGCAGGGCTAAGCAAAGGTATTCTAAAAATGGAGAGGATAAGCTGAGCCCGGGTCTTCATCTTGCTTCTGCTGCAGAAGCAGGTGCTTTGGTGAGTGTAACTTCTAATAATTTAGCTTGGGAAGGCTGTGTTTGTGCAGCTGTGTTGGGACATCGCACATGAGCGCGTTTGATGAACCACACTGTTGTGCGGTTTAGTCTGTAAAGCAGCATTGGTGTGTGATCTACAGCACAGCAGAGTGCCTACCCATTTCAGTGTTCTGTCCAAACTTCTTGATAAGTTGGCCCACCAAAGATGCTAGCCTCGTGCGTTGGGCTGCCTTTCCTGTACATGAATATTAAAATCAGAATAGATTGGCTGACAGTAGTCTTGTCGCTTTGTTAGGTTTCTTTTTGCACAAATCCTCTTTGGCTAGTGAAAACAAGATTGCAGCTTCAGACTCCTCTTCATCAAACTCGGCCTTATTCTGGACTTTATGGTATGTTCCAGATCTTAATAAATCTTTAAGTTATCCTTTTACATACTGAGTGATGTCAATTTTAGCTCTAAAACATCAAAGATATTAAAGCATGCATCGATGTCAAAACTTCCAACACTTATATACTTTGGTTAGATGCTGGTTCCGAGGATTTTTTTATGAATAGCTCTTTCCCTGTAATTTGATCCACTCAGTTATTACTGGGGTTTATAATAATATGTAAATAAAAAAATTATAAAAAAAAAAGATGACAAACGTTATGTAGTTAGAGGGCACTTCATAATGAGAGACCTTTTCCTTTTCCTACAGTGTTGGGTTTTGTGTACCTCGGCATACATCCTTTTCTTATGGTGGTTTTGTACTTTCATTTGTTACTTATATTGATTACTGTTTGCTAATTGTGCAATGTTCTTTACTTCAGATGCCTTTCGAACTATAATGAGAGATGAAGGATGGACTGCACTTTATAAAGGAATTGTTCCTAGCCTTATACTAGTAGGTTACTGCCTTTACCTTTTCCGTCCTCTTATTTACTATATCATATATTTTACGTTTATTATCTCCCTGTAAAGAACTACTCTGCACAGAGCTGTTACACTCATACATACAACATGTGGCCGTTAAGTATGTCATCTTTTAAATTTTATTGTTTTGTAATTAATTTTGAGCTGTTGGATCTGAAAGAAATCAGAGTACATGATCAAATGGACATGTGATATCATCTAATATTCCTCTTTATCTCAATGTTGTTTACCATAGATGTTTTCTTTTCTCCTTAATAGTTGTTTATGGCACACTGGCATACAAGCTAAAACATCATTATGATATGAGTTTCCATAAAATATATAGAATTTCTTGGCACTAAAACTTCACTACATTTGTTTAAATTTGATTTTTTTTTTTTTTACGTGGATGAAAAGGTGGTTGGGTAAACTTCATAGTCTTTTTTGTTATAAATTTACTAAAAGTTAGATCTCTAAAGTTTGATTGATGTCTATAAAATTTGGCATATAGTATTTTGGAATGGCACTTGCTCCTATGTTAGTTGCAACTGACTGATGCATGTTTTGCTTCAGCAGGTTTCTCATGCCGCTGTTCAATTTACAGCATACGAGGAACTTCGCAAAGTTGTTGTTGACTTCAAGTCTACACGAGGCAAACAGGATCCTGAAAGTGCTGATAAACTGTTGGTAAGTAACTAAAATCAATAAGAGGCACAAAACATTTGAAAGGTGCACATTTTGGACCATGTTATTAACATTCCCATTCATTTATAGCATAGAAGTTGTCTTTGCACCGGGGAAATTACTTTCATTCACTTGTTAGGATTCCCTGCGCGAGATAAGGAAATACTTGACCCCTGGTTTGTGCAGTCCAATAAAAAAGTTTGGATCACGAAACCCTTGTTCTTCCAGTACAGAACATGAACTAGATTACAAAATATATCACATGATATGAAGGGTTTGGGTTTCCCATACTAAAATGTTAACCTTGTTGGTAGGTTTTGACTTCCACCTATATGTGTAGCTCATTCTTTCACTATTTTCCAATTTGGACTCTTTTATTTTCACCACTTCAACAGTTCTTGATGCACTACATTTTAGTGTATCCAAAAGTTCTGAAAGCACTGAGAATGAGGCGTAATTGACTTGGTACAGTGTTGAATAAAAAACAGGCTTAAATAATAAACTATTGGGAAGTGTGCAAGAAATTGTTTTTCATTTTCAAAGCAAAGTGTGTTTGGTGAAAGTAGAGCCAATGCACTTTTGTTTTCAAAGCACAAACCATGAAAAAGTAGGCTTTTCTATTTTTTTCCAGCTAAAAAATAAGCAATTGTTAGTTGACATTTTTTTTTTGTTGCTATAATCTTTACTGCATACAAGTATTGTCTGTTAATAATAACAGCACAGAATCAAATCAGAACAGATCAATAGAAAGCGTAGTATAAATTGGAGTTTTCTAAAAAATCCTCCGTAAATAGGAACCTTCTTCAATACAGACAGAGTTACAGATGTCAACTCCATTTTTGACCTCCTCTAATTCTGTTTAATTTTTACTGGTAAGGTGGCTATTTCTAACATTTATTTCTTCACAGAATTCAGTTGATTATGCTTTTCTGGGGGGTTCATCTAAACTTGCTGCCATTCTCCTCACATATCCATTTCAGGTAGGCATCTTTCTGGTGCTGCAAGCAATGCATTTCAGTTTCTAATCCAAATGCTGATAATTGCTTCTTGTTTGGATGTGTTACTTTGTCTTTACAGGTTATTCGAGCTCGGTTGCAGGTATATGAGAAACCATGCACTTAAATATCTTCTTGCAAAATATATGCAACTGTCCAGTTCATCTAAGTTTACTGAGTTAAAATAAACCATGGTGTTACAGTAATTCTTGATCTTTGGATAACTAACTCCACCTAGTGCTAACTATTAAATTTTCAATTGAAGAATTGCATAACTTGTAGGTTACTAGTCCTTCATATTACAATCAAGCCTTTTTTCCCTAAAATAGGCTGTGATCAGCTACACGAATCCTTTAGTATAACTCGTTTGGGTACTCCACTTGTATTCTCCTTCTCGACTCCATCTTATCCAGTGATATATCATCCGTTAAGTCTTGCATTATCACGTGTTTTGTATATTAGCGGGATTTCACATTCTGTTTTCTCCTGCAGCAACGTCCTAGTAATGATGGAATACCTAGATATGTGGATAGCTGGCATGTTGTAAAAGAAACTGCTAGGTGAGACTAAACTTCAGCCTTCAACTTTAGTATTCATTTTTCAATTGCCATTCAAGTGGAATTGAAATGGGGCTAATACCTTTTTTCAATTCCACAACTACCAAGCCACATGTGACTTGATGATCTCACTTATTGTTTAAAGTCGCATTAGCTTTAATTATATTCTTTCGCAAGTGAATTATGGAAAGCTAAATGTTGCCTTAGTGCTTAATCTGTGAATGGTCAGATTAACCAGATAGCCTTCTCTTGTCATAGAAGAAATCATCTTTTAACCTATCCATGGGCTAAGAAGCTAAAACAAATAGGGAAAAGTATTGTTCTGAAGATTTGGATGTTCTTATTTTCACTGTATAAACATCTATAACTTCTTGCATTCTGATATCTTCTAAATGTTGCAGCTTCGAGGGTCTTCGAGGTTTTTACAAGGGCATTACACCTAACATTTTGAAAAATGTCCCTGCCTCTTCAATAACATTCATTGTTTATGAAAATGTCCTGAAATTGCTAAAACGTCCTAGAAAGGATGATTGATATTTTTGTCCTCCATTTTTGCTGATATTCTTTTTGTAGCCTAGAATTATGTATGCATGTGGTGCAGAAATAAAAAAGAATAAAGATACATGTCAATTTCGATGATTTCCATTGTTAAGTTCATCCATTAAACATTGTCTTGATGGCTTATTGAAGCTGGAGTTTATGATTTAAAGGTTCAAAACCTGAAAAACTACAATTCTTGATGCATAACAAGCAGTCATCCACTAGTCTACTGAGAGTTTCCGTATGAACGAAAGGATTTCATCGGAAACTTGTTGAGCTTTCTCTTCATGGATGAAATGGTGACCGCCTTTCAGAATAGTAATTTGGAGATCAGGGACAAGGCTTTTGAACACATCTCCTTCCACATAACTCCTTGTATTGGATTCAAAAAATATGTCTTGATTTCCTACTATAAACTTCACAGGGACTTCAATTTTCGATCCTAGCCATGGCGCAAGAAGCTCCCAATTCCTGTTCAACATTATATAACAGATAAAACATTTGGAGCCTTAATGTACACCTTTTAGATGCTGTTTTGAGAACTTACAGGTCCATGGCTCGGTAGTAGTTGAGAGGGCCTGTGAAGCCGGACTCCTGAAACTTGTCCGCATAGACGAGGAGGTCTTGTTCGGTTATCCACGAAGGCAACACCGACGGAGTCTCCAGATAATCAATGATCTCCATCCCGGGAGGTGCTATCAGACTATCCGTTTTGGTTATCAGCAAAAACTTCTTCATCACTGTCAAATAATCATACCTTGCAAATGCCCTCTCTGCTCTTCCTGCCTCCTGTTATGCAGTATTCAACCAACAAAATTAAAACATCAGCTCATCTGATGTGTTATGTGCTGTGTATAAGTATATTACCTGAAACTGACAAATATAAAACCCATCTCCCAAAGAATCTACTAGTTTAGCATTTGCTGGAGCTCTGGGAAAATATGGAACACAGAGAGTGACGAGTCCCTTGACGCGGTCAGGCCGGAACAGGCTGAGATGCCACCCAGCAAGAGCTCCCCAATCACTTCCCACCACAAAAGCCTTCAAACAATTTCAGTGCATGAGTAACTAACTTGTCCAGTCCAAATACAAATTTTGACAGAAGTATGATAAAAGAAGTAACCTGTTGTTCACCAAGATGATCAAGAAGGCCAACGAGATCTCCAACAATATGTGCACTAGTGTAAGAGGAAGGGCTTAGAGGAGAGTCAGTGTCTCCAAAGCCTCTCAAATCAGGAGCAACAGCATGGAAGCCATGTGCAGCCAAGTGGGCCATCTGGTGGCGCCATGAATACCAAGTTTCAGGGAAGCCATGAAGGAGAAGAACAAGTGGCCCTGTTCCTTGCTCTGCCACATGCATCCATATGCCATTGGTTTTTATCCTCAGGTGATTCACCTCACTCATGCTTATTTTCTCTGTCATCTCAAAAACGGATTAACCATAAAAAAAAAATATTGATCGAAAAAATTATATCTGAGTTGAGGTGGAGAGTCTAGATCTAAGATGGTTGAGGCCGAAGAAGAATGAAGGAAAAGAAGCATACCTGGTCGATGGTGGTGGGGAGGCGGCGGAGCAGTTGCAGCTTAGCTTATCCTGTGGCTTCTGTATTTTAGAGGACAAGTCAAGCAGCAGAGAGGCTGCATACAGGTTGCCAAGTGAAGAGTTGTGTTCATTTTCAACAAACTTGTGTTGTTGGTCATGGTGGTTAAGCATAAGATATTGCTGTGCTTGGAAATTGGCAACAATTGCTGAATATTTTATTGGAAAGTCAAAGATAAGAACAGGAACAATCAAAGCAAGAGCAGGAGATGGTGCATCTGTATCATCTCTAGCCACAAAGTCAACATTGTTAAAGCAATACAAAATTCATGAGATGATAATGTTCATAAACTGACATGCATGTTCATGTACATTGACAAATGGAGAAAAAGAAGAGGAAAGTAAATAGCTTTGCAACTTCACAAATGGAACCAGAAACATCAAAGGATTTCATTTATGAGATTACAGTTCACAACCCTCCCTCACTTGGGAGACCTACAAAGACCCAACTTCCTTTGTTCCTAATACATCAATAAAGACACTCTTTTCCTCTTCCTTGTAGATACCAGAGAGGCTTTGCCAATTTACACAATGCTTTCTCACTTTTGTTTTCATTTTTCTTCGCCAGGGTAAGTAAGTTTCACTCTAGTTTCTCAAACTAGTAAAGGAAAGGAAGAAGATGCTTTCATAATTACACTTTGTCATCGTGAAACCACCATCGGGTCTCCTTGGGGGATCTGCCATTCCTACAGTTCTTTACATAGCGGTCATTGTCTTCAGGACGTTGCTGCAAGTTATAAGATCAAGATCATCATACTCATTCTTACATACATGAAGATATTCAAACAGACAACTACAGATAGTTGAAAATATAACCCTTAATATATTGAAAAACATTAGAGAAATAAAGGTTGATTCAGACCTTGACAGTGGAGCTTGACAGCATGGAGAGAATGCTGATACAGATAGAACTAACAGTCATCGCAGGAGACCATGAATCATACAAGATATCTACACAGAAATTAGGAATTGTAACACATCATTAGTCGGTCTCACTTTAAAGGCACTTAAATGCTCTAGACAGTGACAACCCATAACATAATTTGCGTGTTTTAAGTTCATTTTCATTTTCCCTATAAAAGAAATATTTGGGACTCAGTTGTGCAATATCACATATGATGACTACTGCCAAAAAACTACGGAGATTAAAAAAACACAAGTAAATAAATCATATCTAAAATCTGTAACCAGAAACGGGCTTAGCAAATAGCAAGCAACTCAAGTACAATTGATAATAACTTATTAGGTTCTCTTTTTTTTCAATTTTATTAGCGTGGAATAACTCGTCAATCTACAGACGGGCCAACTGCTTTTGGAATGAATTACCAATCAAAGTTACTTAAGCTTTATACAATTTTTCCATACAATCCAAACTACTTCAGAACACTATAGGCCAAAAACTGAAATGATAAGTCCTTCAACCCTCAAACAATCGATAGAGCATGCGAAAGCTAAGGTCACACATAGCTAGGAGAACTATTAACCAATATTAATTATCCTCTGGAGGTTGCCCAAAATACAGAAGCTCAAGCAGCCCCTTAAATCAATAAAATGGTACAGATGTAATTGTGGGCGTATTTGTCAATAGAAATTGCTAGAAAACACAACTCACATATATAATTAAATCTTAGGGATATTGATGGTAATTACTCCATCCGTCCTTAAATGAGTGTACATGTTTCTATTTGGAGAATAAATAAGGAGAAGTTAGTTAGTGTGGTATATTACTCTTGTATCTCGTGATCATGTGTTAAATAAAGCTTAAGTTTCCTTATAAGGATACTATAAACCGTTCATGCATAACTAAGTTCCTACAGAAAAGATGACACTTATTTTGGAACGGAGGGAGTACTAACTAAAATAGAAAGAGGACAATTACTTTGGGACAATTTTTTTATAGAGAAAGTGGACAATTATGGGGGAGTAAAACGCAACTACACTAAACATCTAATCATGGAAAGAAAAACTATAAAAACTGCTATGAAGAACATAAGCTTGACAGTTCATACCTGTAAATATAAGTTCATGTCATCATATTTCATAGACAAGACAAGAGTCAAGACCAAAAATCACAATTGAACTACATCAACTGCAGTTCTTTCATTAACCAATCCAAAATATTGAGTAAAAAGGGAAGATACTAGTCTGCAAGATCTGCAGACCAATAACCCTACCCTCATGTCACCAGAAAATCTTCTTAAAAGAAGATAGAGCGGATATTAAAAAACAAATTATACAAATAAATGTAAAAATAAAGGTGCAGGGATTCATCTAGAAGGGAAAAAAATGGTATCATGTGGCAATGCCCCAATACCTTCAAGTAACTAACAGGTCATGATAATGAAACTTGATGCTAGCAACATGATAAAAACTGTTGCCAGAAGTCATAAATCAAAGCAGTGGATTAACATGAAGGAAGGATAGCATGTAAGCCAGCAAAAGTTACCTAAACAAATATGGCCATTGCTATAAATATGAGGATGCAGAGGAGCCGGGTGCAGAAATATAACCTATAAATCCCAACACCAGAACCAAATTAAAGGTCACACAATCAAAACTCCTCAAACCAAATATATATAACATCTAAAAATGAGAGAATTAAAAGAAACAATTTGAACCTGTGGGGCTTCCATGGGGTAATGCTCAGGGAAATCAACCTGCAGTTGGAAAGTCTCGCTGGAGTAGAGAGTTCCTGGAGCTCCATGGACCTCAATAACCCACCTTTGGAATGAAAATTCCCATAAACACAGTAAATGGAAAAAGAGAACCGAAGATCAACAGTTAATGTTAAAAGACACAATTTTGATTTCAAATGCAATCATACGAATTTATCATTTTCCGGTCAAAACAAGCAAAAAGCACGAATTTTGGTTAAATGGGGTCCCCAGAATCAGGTCAATTTTCTCATCATCCAAACAGGAAGAAAATGGTATAGAAAAAGGACCTTTGAAGATTATCGGTGACTTTGTGCTTGAAACCAGAGGGAGGACTGACTTGCCACTCGACAAGCTCTTTCTGGAGTCGATTGCAAGCGATCTTACTGAGCGCCTGAGAACACACAATCCAAAAGGAGGAATTAGATGATCAGGAAGATGCGAAATTGAAGGGAGAAAATTAGGGTAAACAGAGAGAGATGTACCTTGCGAGAAGCTGCGGAGGAACTGGTCATGCTGGTTTATTGTAGAGAGAGAATTGTAAAGAGAGAGAGAGAGTGAGAATTGAGAATGGGTGTGGAGAAGATGGTAGTGGGTGTTAATGGGGCTTGCGTTGCGCCGTTGCGGTGGTGTTGTTGACGAAGCAGACAAACTGAACCGGCGACGGTTTATAAACAAAGCATTTGGGTATTGGGTTTCTCTTTCGCTTATTTGACCTTTTCATCTGCAACTCGGTTAGTTCCCGTGCGTTGTAAGGGTATAAATTATAAACATTATTATTATTATTTTATAAAATTAATCATATTATATGAATAAATATTGTTATAGTTAATTGTTTGTTGCACAAAATTTAAATTAATTATATTACATATACATTACAAATAAAATATATGTAAAACAATAAGATTACATATACAATTCTCATATACACATACACACACTAATTCACCAACAACAAAAATATGAATCAAACCAACAAATTTTTTTGAATTAATATGAAT
>JAYMTA010004953.1:0-12011 GCA_036897625.1 Pelargonium cotyledonis
TATTTAAATATTTATAAAAGTGCGAATAATTTGATTGATTTTATTTTTACAATTTGTTATTTTTGTTAACTAAATAATAATAATTGAAAAAAAATAATTCTCATTGTCACATTTTAATTGATCCAAAAAATATTTTATGGGAATGGAAAGAATGACAATTGGAATAGGAATCATTCTTATTCTCATCAAAAGTATAATCCTTGGTACTCATTCCTGCTGCCATTTTAGACTCTTTCTTGTTGTGTAAGATTTACACCACTCAAAATAACCAAATTGGATCTTCCAATAAAATACACGCAAATAAGATGAATAATCAATCAAAATCAAAGAACCAGTAAATGAAAAATAATCACATGCGATATTTATGTGATTCGGTCTAAGTGCTTATGCTCATGGGATGTACTTACAAGGTTGTATATTTTTTTATCGGATGTCCCCGAAAGGACACAAGATTGTACTAATGATTAATTAGAGTTAGCTCGTATAAGAAAAAATTGTAACACAATTAACTATGCTTCTCGTGTTTACTCTCTCCAAATCTACGATATTCAACTTGTTTTCTATTTCTGGTAATATTTCACACGAACAATTAGATTACATAAGATAAAATTATTTTATACTTATATCAAAATCGAAAACAAAGGAATGCTTAGTGAACAAGGGGAACTGAATTGTCTTTCAAAATAATATATAAAAGTAAAAAAAACGATAAATGGCCATGATGATTTTGTGAATGGCCACTCGAGCTATGTTAACGATTGTGCTCCATGCATGTTAAAAATCTTACAATGAAATCTCATATTTGAAAGCTTGTTTTGTTCATGCCTCGATGGTGAAGGATTGTTCAAATTTCATGTTATCTTAAACTTTGCTACAACGTACGCGTAAAATCTCTGATAAATTTTCACTTGCAATAATCTCCCACTTGGAGACTATTAAATCAAATCACAATCTTCTCGAAATATAGGTGCCTTCATCAACTCAGTATTAAAGACCAGTTGAAGTTGTGCAAAGTTTCAGCTTATCAAACACCACAATCTTGTTTAATATATCATCAAGAAATTCTATATTGTTGATCTTATTAAGCTATATATGACTAATCCTTAAGGTTGTGTTTGGGAACATAGATTTGATTTGAAATTCGTTATTTGAAATTTTGAATTTGAAATGTTGTATTTCAAATATTAATATAATATTTGGGAAAACATAAAATTTCAAATGACAAGGTATGAACTATCATTTGAAATCTCATGTGCAAAACATGTTTTGAAAGTCATTGGATTTCACTCAAATCCAAATCCAAATTTTTGAAGTTCCCAAACACCTCAATTGATTCAAATCCAGAATTTCAAATCAAATGAGGGTTTCCAAACACACCATTAAATATTTTGAATATGATATGTTCTCGCGTGGAAGACTAATAAGTCCTTTGTCAAGTGTAAGACACTTTGACTATTGTTATAATGATTTTAATTTCTGTCTAGCTTCTCAATAAAACCTTTCACCCATAAAATCTCTTTGCTTGTTTCAACATATGCCTTTTACTCACACTCTAAGGATCTTCCAAAACTTAAGTTAGTCATTATATATACTAACCTCTGATGTGGAAGAGTATTAAAAGCTTACATGACCCTTGAAAGGCTTGTGGTATTTATTCGAAAGGTCTTCTCTCTTTGTTTAGGATTCATTTTTCAAGTATTAATATCTCTTAACAAAGCAAGTTGGGCCAAGCGGTTAAACGCTTCGGATCCCTTAGAGGTCTTAGGTTCTAGTCTCCCTACATATGCGATATGGGGTGGGTTATACGAGTTTATAGGGGAAAGGTACCCCTTGCTGTGCAACCCAACTGATAAAAATAGTAATATCTCAAATAAAGAAATATAGTGTACTAAAGGAGCTTAAAAGAGTAAAATAAAAGAAGTAGTCTCTCTCGTGTTTATGAATCCTTGTCTTCTAACAAGAGGTTTTTAGGGTTTTGAATCTAGGGTTTTCATACGTGATTCACGTTGGTTGCGGAGCAATAGAAGGATATTTGGTCGTTGGTTAGAGGATTTTGGGACGGTGTAGCGGAAGGTTTGGTCTCATACAGTCTGCGGTGATGTTTGGAGTTAGGGTTGGGATTTCGTGTGCAGCAAGTAACACAGAATGGCGGCGGGTTCATCTAGATCCATGGAGGACAGAATGCGGGACCTGATCCTCGCTGAGGAAGGGGACGAGCTTGATTATTGTTAAAATTTAGTAATGTGTTTTGTAGAATTTTCTAGAAATGCCTAGAAATTAGAAGAAGTAGTAGAAAATTAAGGAGATGTATGGAGAATTCTAGAGTTTTTTGAAGAAGCCATGAGATCTCTAGAATTATCCATTGTCAGCTATAAATAGTTGTACCTGTGATCATTTCAAGCAATGAGAAAAAACTAAGAACACATTCTCAAAACATTGCTTCTTGTCCCAACTACTAAATTACTCCTTTGCCTACTCAATCTCCTTTACCTTTCACCTAAAACCCATAAACCATATTTCATAATCCAACAGTGGTATCAGAGCTACATTCGATCACATAAAGGGCGTAGTTTGTTACTCTATTTCTAACTATACACCATGTCTGCAGAAAGATCTACCAGACAAATTCCACTCCATATTTTCTCAAGCGAGAACTATGACTATTGGGCCATTAAAATGAAGACTTACTTCCTCTCTCAACACCTATGGGAAGTAGTCGACAAAGGGTTTACTATGCCAGTTTACTATGCCAGAAGACACATCTTCCTTATCTCCGATCGAGTAAAAGAAGTTGGAGGAGCAAAAGAGTAAAGATTGGGAGGCGCTCTACAACATTCAAACGGCAGTGGCAGATTCCATATTTCCAAGAATTTCTACCGCGACGACAGCAAGAGAAGCATGAAAGACTTTGCAAGAAGAATTTCAAGGAAATGCCAAGGTGCGTATTGTTAGACTTCAAACTTTGAGAATAGATTTTGAAAATATGAAAATGAAAGATTCTGTGACCGTAAAAGAATATTACATGAGGTTACGTGAATTAGTAAACCAATTGGAAAAAAGAAATGTAGAAAAATTACTCATGAGTGTGACAAAAAAATATGACTCAATTGTCACTACTATTGAGGAAATGAAAGATATTACCACTATGTCAACTACAGAGTTGGTTGGATCGCTAGAGGCTTATGAAAAAAGGCTGAATAGGCGAGAAGAAAATTCTCTCAAAAATGCCTTTCAATCTAAACTAAATTTGAGGTTTTAGAAATCTAACTTTAATAGAAGAAATTTTCAAAGAAAATACAAGAAATTTTCAAGATTCTTCTAGAAGCTTGGAGAAAGGAGGAGATATGCAAAGACAAAAGAAATGAATGTATCCACCATGCTGTATCTGCAAGAAAACAAATCATCTCGAGAAAAACTGTTACTTCCGTGGAAAGCTTCAGTGCCAAAATTGTAAAATGTTTGAGGATATGGAGAAACATTGCAGACTGAAGGAGCAACATCAAGCCAATTGCATTGAAGAAAATTCAAGCGACGATCAACTATTTATATACGTGCAACGCGGTAGCAAAAACCAATGATGAGAAGTGGTATCTCGACAGTGGTGCTAGCAATCACATGACGTACAACAAGGGAGCCTTTCAGAAGCTTGACGAATCCTATGAGTCAAGGGTCAAACTTGGTGATCATTTCACCTTAAAGGTCGAAGGGAAAGGTTCTATCGGCGTCAACACGAAAAAAGGTACGCGAGTTATTAATGATGTCATGTATATTCCTAATCTCCGAACAGATATTTTCAATGTTGGCCAGATGATGGAGAAAGGATATGATCTATATTTCGGAGGAGACTCGTGCACAATTTTTGACGAAAAAGATAAATACCGTGTTGTTGCTAAAATCAAAATGACGTAAAACAGAAGCTTTCCCACATAACTACAATATATGGGCAGCACTGCCATGACGTCTACATAGGAAGATCAGTCATGGCTATGGCACAAGAGGCTCAGACACTTCAATTTACAAGGATTGAAAATACTTCACCAGAAGAAAACGATGACAGACCTACCACCAATCCACCCAGCAGAAGGTGTCTGTGAAGCATGCTTGCAAGGAAAACAACACATGAAGACATTCTCCTCAGGAAGTGTTTGGAGAGCAAGACAAGTACTAGAGCTAGTCCATACCAATGTTTGTGAACCGATGAGAATACTGTCGCTCCAGGAGAACAAATATTTCATCCTTTTCACAGACGACTACACAAGGATGACATGGGTGTACTTCATGCGATAGAAATAAGAGGTTTTCAAGATCTTTAAGAAATTCAAAAACCTCGTGAAGAATCAAAGCGGCCAAAGTGTTAAATTTCTAAGAAGTGATCGTGGAAAGGAGTACAACAACAATCAGTTTAACCAGTTTTGCAAAGATGAAGGCATCGAACATTAAACAACGGTTGGCTACACCCCTCAATAGAATGGAGTCTCAGAATGAAAGAATAGAACAGTCGCGAAGATGGCAAGGTCGATGCTTGAAGAGAAACAGTTGCCAAAATATTTTTAAGCTGAAGCTGTATACACGGCGGTTTATCTCCCTAATCAGTGTCCGACTAGAGCAGTTCAAAACAAGACTTCAATCGAAGCTTGGAGTGGACGGAAGCCCTCAGCAAAACATCTTGAAGTCTTTGGTTGCATTTGTTATGCCCACATCCCAGATGTGAAGCAACACAAATTAGAGGAAAAGACGGAGAAAGAAATATTCCTCGGCTATAGCACAAAAACAAGAAGCTAACCATCAGCTGAGACGTGGACTTTGATAAAAACGTTATGTGGAACTGGGAGAAAGAAAAAGTCGACAGAAGCACAATTGAAATCTCCAAGACTAATACAACTTGCCAAGAAGAAGAAGTAGATCAACAACAAGTTGAGGTGGAGCAAAATCAACAAGAAGCAACATCACCAAGATCTCCCAGAAGAAACTGAGGAAGTCTTTTCACCATAATCACCAGTTCTAAGAACGAGATGCCTTAGCAACATCTATCAAACCTGTAACCTAGTCATGATGGAACCTGAAAGTTTTTCAGGCAGCAGCGAAGCAAAAAGAATAGGTCAAAGCAATGAAAGAAGAAATTAAGATGATCGAGAAGAACAAGACGTGGGAACTCGTTCAATTTCCACAAGACAAAGTAGGCATAGGAGTCAAGTGGATTTATAAAACCAAGCTCAATGAAGATGGAACAATTCAGAAGCACAAGGCAGGACAGATGAACAGAATGGAGATATCTTTACTAAAACGCTACCGAGATATAAATTTGAAGAACTACGCGCGATGATCATAGTATCACACAAAACACATTAATGAGGAGTGTTAAATTTTAGTAATGTGTTTTGTAGAATTTTTCAGAAATGCCTAGAAATTAGAAGAAGTAGTAGAAAATTAAGGAAATGTATGGAGAATTCTATAGCTTCTTGAAGAAGCCATGGAATCTCTAGAATTATCCATTGTCAACTATAAATAGTTGTATTTGTGATCATTTCAAGCAATGAAAAAAAACTAAGAACACATTCTCAAAATATTGCTCATTGTCCCAACTACTAAATTACTCATTTGCCTACTCAATCTACTTTACATTTCACCAAAAACCCATCAACCATATTTTATAATCCAAATCCAGCGGCCATTGAAATGCCAACAGTGAGAACTTGGAGGTTGGTTGGGGGGTTTTTGACTGAAGCTCTAATCAATGTCAACTACATTACCCAAATAATGGTAGGGGCATGGAGGCCGACGCATAATGTGGGAGTATCCAAGGTTTCTGTTTGAATTCTTCGATGAGGCAGACGCACGTAGGGTAATGTGAGATGGTCCATGGAAATTTTAATGGACATATATATGCTTATATGGAAGCTACTGGAAGTAGGGGACGAGCCGCGTACAGTGGATTTATGGCATTCTTATTTTTGGGTTCAGCTACACAAAATGCCCAAAGGTTATTCATCAAATATTGTGTGCACTGACCTGGGAAAATATGATTGGAAAATTTGTGGAGGCAGATCCAGGCAACTTCAAAGGTAAATGGAATTCATACTTTAGGGTGAGAGTTATGATTGACGCCTGAAAGCCGATAAAACAAAAGCAAAAGATGAAGAACATGCAAGGGGCTCCACGTGGGTTGAGTTCAAGTACGAAAAACTTGCCACCTTTTTCTTTTACTGTGGTGTGCTTGGCCACATTGATGAGAAGTGCAACATAATGCTTAATACCCCTAATGTTGGGGAAGATAGAGCATACAACTTATAGTTAAAGGCTCCGAAGGGTAGAGGTCTTGATTTACCAAGGGCAAAATATGTATGCAAGAACAGGGAATAAAGCCAGAACCCCAGGCACCATTACCAATTCTTTTGAATCCGATTACTGACAAATCGGTAGAGGAATCGGAGGCCATGGACCCGTCGGAGGTGGGTGATCCGAAGAGGAAGAGGGACGAGGAGGAAGCATCAGAAGTGTAAAAAAAATTGAGAGTGGAAAACCTGGAATAGCAGATCCTCCCAGAATAATGAGTATTGGGCAATCCACGAACAATTCATGTTTTGCGCGATCTCGTGCGAGACCACCAGCCCAATTAAATCGTCTTTCTCATTGAGACAAAAAGAAGTAGAGATGAGCTGGATGGAATCAAAAGAGCAGTGGGTATGAAGAAGTTGTTTGCAGTTGGAAGTCAAGGCCGTAGGGGAGGTTTGGCAGTTTTATGGACGGAGGAAGTTACAATTTCGCTTTTGGGCTTCTCGGACCATCATATAGATCTGTGAGTAGTATGGCGAGCGTGGGGAGAGCGGTGAATCACTGATTATTACGGTGAATCGGATCTAACACAAAGGCACCACTTATGGAACCGGCTCAAAGAATTAGCAAGTTTACAGGTTTCTAATCCGGACATACCGTGGACATGCTTAGGCGACTTCAACGATGATGTTATGGTCGGGTCGGAAAAGAAAGGGGGGTTGCCGCAACCGGCAACCCCAGGTTTTTATGTGCGGGTTTTTGTGATGCAATTCAATCGGCTGGATTGTCTGAACTGGGGTGGGAAGGTAGCGAATTTACATGGAGGAGGGGGGTTGGGACGAGTGACAATATTGAAGAACGATTGACAGAGCTTTCGGCTCATCAAATTGGAACCTCCGATTCCATGATTGGAAGGTGATGAATTTTCCGTTTTCATCATACGATCATACTCCGATTATAGTGTACCCACCGGTGAATATGCATGGAGGTCGGATCAAATTCCGTTTTGAGAAGTCTTGGACAGGCAACCCGTAATGCGCGCGGTCGCATAATAACTGACCAATGGCAGCGATGTGAGTTGGATGTCCAACGTAAAATTGAATGTTGTGGTGTGGAATTGAGCAGATGGGGGCGGTCGGAAGGCTGAAACCCAACCCGTGCGTCGAAAGAAGTTGGACGTCGATCGGCTGAATTTATTAAGCCGCGCGGAGACAAGATGATGAAGGTAAGAGGTTGGCGGAGGAGCAGCGCATTGAATATCTAAAACACCTTCGGGACTGTGAACTATACCGGAAACAAAGAGCTAAATTGCAATGGCTTAAAAAAGCTGATGCGACGGAACAATCACATTGATAAAATTCGTGATGGAGAAGGGCGGTGGATTGGAGAAATGCAAGACTTCATGATTAATTATTTTAAAGGCATGTTCACAGTGAGCAGCAACGTTGAGCTCCTTGATCGGCTAGCTGTTGACAAGCAAGTGACCCCGACTCAGAATGAAGACTTAATGGCCTCGTTCATCGAGCAAGAAGTGAAGGCAGCGGTTGAAAGTATGCACCCCGACAAAGCTCTGGGGTCCTGACGAAATGAATCCGAGGCTCTTTCAATCGTATTGGCACATAGTGGGTAGTGACGTTACGAAAGCTTGCCTTGATTTTATTAATAAAGATGTGCTTGCCGAGTCCCTAAATGACACGACATTGGTCCTTATTCTGAAAAAGAAAAACCTAGAGTTGGTAAGTGAATTATGACCAATCGCACTGTGTAATGTTATATATAAAATCGCGTCGAAAATGCTCTCAAATAGATTAAAGTCGGTCCTTGCAAGTGTGATCTAAGACACGCAAAGTGCTTTCCTGCCTGGGCGCTTAGTTTCTGACAATATTTGTGTGGTGAATGAAGTATTTCACTGGATGCACTGCTGATGTCAAGTTGGGGTCGGGTGGGCAGCCATCAAACTAGACATGGCTAAGGCATATGACAAAGTAAGCTGGGAGTTTTTGGAATTTATGATGAGGAACATGGGGTTTGACCTGGGTTGGATACAAACTATTATGAAATTTGTAACCTCAGTTCGGATTCGGGTTTCCATCAACAATGAGCTGACAGAATTATTTACGCCGGGTAGAGGAATTCGTCAGGGAGACTCTCTTTCTCCATACTTGTTCTTAATAGTTGCGGAAGGCCTCACAACTTTGATCAATGATAAACTCCGAGCAGGTCTTATAAAAGGTTCTAAAATTGCAAGAGGAGCTCCTGAGGTGTCACACTTATTTTTTGCAAACGATGCATTATTGTTCTGCAGGTCTAAAGAAGAGGAATTATTGCAGCTCAAATCGGTATTGCAGGCTTATGAAACAATGTCAGGTCATGCTATATATAAATTTCAATAAGTCAAGAATTTCCTTTAGCTCTAACTTCAAGGAAGATGAGCAGGACCGCCTGGCTGCTATTCTCGTGGTCGGTTTAGCTGACAAATTCGACTCTTATCTTGGAGCGCCAATCGTTACGAGGAGGCACAAAGTGGAGCTTTTTTAGCCAATAATTGATCGGATTCAGATTCACCAAAATTTATGGAATAATAGATGATTATCTTGCGCAGAAAAATAGATATTAATCAAATCGGTAATCCAATCTATTCCGACCTACATTATGGGTCTCTATTTAATCCCGATCAGTGTCTGTTTGGAAATTTGAAAACTGATCCGAACTTTCTATTGGGGATCAGGTACTGTTCATTGGGCGGAATGGGATACAATATGTGCCCGAAAGTGGTATGGAGGCTTGGGTTTTCGATCGATTCACGAAATGAATGTGGCTCTTTTGGGTAAACGAGGTTGGCGGTTATTGACTGATGTAGATTCTCTGTTTAGTCGGGTATTTAGAAGCTGATATTTTCCTAGTCGAAATTTCCTTTCCGCCACTATAGGCTCTAATCCCAGCTTCGTATGGTGAAGCATTTTCACGTCTCAAGGCTTGTTGAGGAATGGCTACTACATCAAGATAGGGTCAAGCTTTCAAACTCGAATTTATTTGGACCCATGGTTTCGAGTCTCCCAGACTTTAAAATAGTCTCGTTAGCCAAACCACACTAATTCGATTTGACTGTTAATCACTTACTAGACGCTCAATCGGGTGAATGGTTCATGGATCAGTTAAGTCAATTTACTGTAGAGGAGCAAGCTGAAATCTTGAAAATTAAGCCGATTCGGACTATGGTTATGGATCATTAGACTCATGGTGCATGGATCATTAGACTCATGGTTCTGGATTCATAAGAAAAGAGAAGCTTACTCGGTGAAGAGCAGATACAGACTTCTCCAAGATCCGGTTAGCAGTGCACCTAATAGAGTGTGGAAGAAATTGTGGAATGTTCGGGTTCAGGAAAAGATCCGCCATTTTGGTTGGAAGTTATTGAGTAGTAGCCTGCCGGTGTTGTCTGAGGTTGTTCGGCGCCATGTTCAGATCTCGCCGCTTTGTCCCCGTTGCGGAAGCTAACAGGAAACTGTGACTCACATGCTATTCTAGTGCACTATTACAGAGGAAGAGTGGTGGGAAGCGGGCTGGGTTTCAGCTGACTTTGTCAATTGAAGACCCCATGGATTAGTTTTGGATATTAATCGCTCATAAGGATGACGGAGAGTTAGCCTTGTATTTATATTTGGTATGGGGTATCTGGATAGCCCAAAACGAGTGGGTGTGGAATCAAAATGCGATGACAGAGGCTCAAATAAGAGGTATGGTTTCTTCTATGAAACACGGGTGGGAGGAGGTTGTGGCTCGCCGGTCGAATACCGGCAACAGAGGCTCTGCTGGAGCTTCAAGTCGGTAAGAAGAAGTGTGGTCCAAACCACCTAGAGGCCGGTTGAAAGTAAACATCGACGCTGCCAGTTTTGCCAAAACAAACAAGTCCGGGATAGGCTGGGTGGTCTGAGACAATGACAGATCAGTTTGTGGAGGCGGAAAACAAGAGTGGCAAGGTATGCTTGATGTGCGTATGACAGAAGCATTAGCCATACGTGAGGCGGTAAGATAGATTTTTTAACGCGAGTGGGACAATGTCATTATAGAAGCGGATGCCCGTGAAGTGATTTTGACAATCTAGACTAGAGGGGAGAGTGACACAAGTGCCTTTGGTCTGATTATTTTTTATATAGGCTATTTTTATGCCAGGTTTCGTTCAATTAGATTTGCTTTTGTTTCCTGGTCTGCGAACCGAATTGCCGATGCTTTAGTTACGTTCTCGGAGGAATCGTTAGATTTGTTTACTTGGGAGGGACATTCTGGTCCTGAGGCTATTACTACTTTGTTATTGCTAGATTTGGCTAATTAATAAAAGTATTCGAGTTCTCTTAAAAAAACAAAGGAGCTTAAAAGAGTATAATTACTATTAAATCATGACTATACAGAGAGTACTGACCCTTGTCAAAAAGGTGGGAGTGGTAGTAAGACATCAACTCTTCGAAATTCAAGAGATGAGCCGTTAGCTACCTCTGACAAGATGACAACAAAGTTCGTGTACCCTGCACTTAGGTCAGTAGCAAGCCGCCCACCACCAAGATTTTGGGCAACAATTCACGCCTCCATTGCCGAGGGGCAATGGTCTCGGCATTGGTGACGCATGCAAGAGTTCGGGCCACAATTCAAGCCTCTATTGCCGAGGGGCAATGGTCTCGGCAATGGTGACACCTGCAGCTCAAGGTACCCGCCTTTCATGGTCCCATAGATATGGGCCACGTTTCATCCCAAGAATTCCTAACAAGTTGTGGATTTTGCGCTATTTGGCGAACTCCTTCCCAATATACCTTTATTGTCCCCACATAAGGTTACAAGCCCACGTCACATGGCTCGACAATTTTGATTACTTAAGCTCATTAATATGTAGAGACAAGGGTCATTTTAGTACTTAGAAAAGTTTGAAAAGACCAAACTAGTACTCGGATTCAAACTTAGCTCAATTTGATACTCAATTGAAAGTTTTAAGGTCAAACTAGTACTCATAAACTTTTAAAAGATCAAACTAGTACTCAAATTTAAATTTAGCCCAATTACATACTTGATTTAAAATTTATGGTCAAATTAGTACTTAACATTACAACTATTTTTTTTCATCAATTATATATTATTATAATATTGACAAAATTGTCCCAAATTTAACTTAATTTATTATTTTAATATATTTTCCCCTAAAATCTTCATATTTACCCTAACAATTAAATTTTGAATTTTTTTAAAATACTAAATTATGTGTAAAAACGACAAATTACTTATAACTATTTTGCAACACATAACTATCATTATATATTTTTTGTCGTTTTAATATATCCAAAGTCCGCTGAAATTAAATGTAGAAAATAGATAATTTTATCTAATCTTTCATCATATCAATATATTTTGTCATGTGGGGTCAATATCAACAAATTTATTTAAACGTGTCAGATCGAGTTATATAATTTTATACTCAATTATTTTAAACCTGTTAGTCGTGTTAATCCCTTCATAAACGGGTTGTGTTCGTGTCATGTTATTCAACCCGCTTAATAAACAGACTGGGTTCAGGGTGACATGTTGAGCAAAATAATAAAATTTCAACATAACACGAACACGACTCGTGAACGTAAATCGCCACCCCTAATTGTCACCTTGATAAATGTCCAACTTTTTATATTGACTTTTTCCATTTTATCATTTTTATTACGTCTTAAAGTAATGAAAACTTTAGTTCAATATAATACATA
>JAYMTA010004954.1:0-12009 GCA_036897625.1 Pelargonium cotyledonis
CCACGTCAGCTATGGCTGGTTGCAACCATCCAACCCTAACCTCCAACCGCCTCTAGCCAAACTCCGGCGGCGACCCCATCACCTCCGTCCAGCTCCCTCATCACCCGAAAAAATCACTCAAGAGGAGAAAGGAGGGGGCGTGTCGCTGCCAATCCATCCGCTGGGGAGAGGAGCCACCGTCGACGCCACCTGCACAGACCAAGAGAGATAAGAGGCCGGTGTTCTTCGTCACCAGAGAGAAATGAGGTCATGTTGGTGTTGTACGTTGTCGATGAGGAAGAGCGCCGTTGCCAAGGTACGTCGTCGTTGCTCAGCTGAGAAACATGAAGAAGCAAGGTGTTTGCCACCATTGTAGCTATTCTTCGCCGTCAGAGGAAAGAGGGAACCACCGCGAGCCCCTCCTTGCTCGCAACCTTTGATCTGCAGCCCCTCCTTTTGATCTCCCGACCTCCGATTTGTAACTAGATATATGTTAGAGTTAGGGTTCAACCATGGTGCAAGGAGGTGAGGAAGAAGAAAAGGGGTAGAATGGTAAATTTTCCTATTAAATTAATTTTAGAGGCTTTTTTCCATGTGAGATGCTGACGTGGAATGTCACATAGGATGAGAGTGTGTCTTTTGTGAGAAAATTGACAGGTAAGCATCACTTAACAGAATCTGTTAAAAAAATTAACAGTAGAGACCATGGTGAAGAGTATTTCAGAATAAATTGAATAGTTCAGGGACTATTGAAAATAAAAAACTTCAAAACAATGAATAAGAGTATAAAACAGTAGTCAGAGTGGCAAAAGTGATAATTGTTTGAAATTGGATGGTTTGCTCAAAACAATAAAAAATTAAAATTAATAAAATTAAACATAACTCTATATGCGATGAAAAATATTCAGTCTGTTGCAAGCAGAGGCTGAGACTGAGAGATTGAAGTTTCTCACTCCCAATCTCTGTTCTTAGCTCCCATTTTCATTCACTTTCTCGCCCATTTTCTCATCAGCCAAACATGGACTTATCCACCAATCTCCACCGCCTCAACCTCCACTCCACCTTCCCCACCTTCTCCGCTCCTTTGACCTCTCTACGTCCATGTCTCCGCCCTATTTCAGCCCCAAATTCACTCAGAACCCGCAGTTCCACAAACTCCGGCAGGGCGTTTCGCTTATCGGCCGTCGAAACAATGGTGGCGGAGACCTCCGCGGCCGAGGAAGACGTCGAGTCTCTCTTCTCCGACACCAAGGACGACGATTTCAAGCGACGCGGCGGCAAAAAATCGAGCACCGGAGCTTCGAGCGTATCGTCCGGCGTGAAGCTGGAGAACATCACCAAGAGGTACGATGGCGTAATGGTGCTGAAGGACGTGAGCTGGGAGGTGAAGAGAGGCGAGAAGGTAGGGTTAGTGGGCGTGAATGGAGCGGGGAAGACGACGCAGATGAGGATCATCAGCGGATTGGAGGAGCCCGATTCGGGAAACGTGATCAAGGCGAAACCGAACATGAAAATCTCGTTTCTGAGCCAGGAATTTGAGGTGTCGTTGAGCAGGACGGTGAGGGAGGAGTTTATGCACGCGTTTAAGGAGGAGATGGAGGTTGCGGGGAGGTTGGAGAAGGTGCAGAAGGCGATTGAAGGTTCTGTGGATAATTTGGAGCTGATGGGGAGGCTTTTGGATGAGTTTGATTTGCTTCAGAGGAGAGCTCAGGCGGTGGATTTGGACCTGGTTGATGCGAAGATCAGTAAATTGATGCCGGAACTAGGGTTTGGTCCTGAGGATTCTGATAGGTTGGTGGCTTCTTTTAGCAGTGGATGGCAGATGAGGATTTCTCTTGGGAAGATTTTGCTTCAGGTATAGCTTTTGTTCTGGATAATATTTGAAAATTATCTGTCATTTTATATGTTCTTTATTTTAAAACAAAATTTAAACTATGGACAGGATGAAATTGTAGTTTTACACCCTATGAAGATTAGGGAACTGGATAATTCAAAAAAAGAAAAGAAAAAAAGTTAGGTCCAAAATCTGCATGTTGTTGAAAATAAGTAATATACAGACGAATCTAAAAAAAGAAGATAGTTCTGGAAGTGCAGAAGCAGTTAACCAAGTTATGAGTTTTGAGTGTGTGAAACAGCTTCTATGCAAAAGCAGAGGCCAATGATCCTTTAAGACACCCCATAATGATGTGAGCAGTGAGCCTCTTGTGGTGGGCCCTTAATAATATTTTTGCATAGGAGAGTGAAGAAAATTATTTTGGATTTCAGGGATCTAATTCTACTTGTTAAAGTTGCGAGTTTGAATAATAAGGGACAGCTTACATGTAAAAGCAGAAGGCTTTGGATGTTCGGCTCCAGACATACCAAGTCTTTGTAATGGTGGGAGTCTCATGCACTGAGGACGTCCTTTTATAATATTATTGTCTAGGAGTAAAATAATTTATTTTGATTTCGGATTCTTATACTATATGTGAAACTTTGTTGATATTATATGCTAATTGACAGCCCATGTAAAATGAAAAAGAAGAAGTCTGAACTTCTGAGTTTTGTCATTGACGGGTTTCATATACATGCCAATAACTTTAGAATCAATACGAAGAAATTTACTTGTTATAATGTTCTGAGCTGGCCTGATGGGTTTCATGTACACATAATCTCTGTTTTATTGGTTAATTCTGCTTAGAAGCGTAGTGGTAGTGCATGATTATTGACATATTCATTCATATGCAGGATCCAGACTTGTTACTTTTGGATGAACCCACAAATCATCTAGATCTTGACACAATTGAATGGCTTGAAGGTTATCTAAGCAAGCAAGAGGTCCCAATGGTCATTATATCTCACGACAGAGCTTTTCTTGATCAGCTCTGTACAAAAATAGTGGAAACTGATATGGGTGTATCTAAAACATATGTTGGGAATTATTCTGAGTATGTTTTAGCGAAGGCAGCTTGGATTGAAGCTCAAAACATGGCCTGGGAGAAGCAGCAGAAGGAAATTGATCACACAAAAGACTTGATAAGCAGGTTAAGTGCTGGAGGAAATTCTGGCCGTGCTTCTTCTGCTGAAAAGGTATATTGAAATTTCTTCTAAACTAATTTGAAATTTTGATGAGTTATGTGTTGCGATAAAAAAAAAAAAGGTGGGAACCAAGATTGGATTACAAAAGTATTTAGTTTAATAGCCATTTTAATGTTTTCAGAGTTGATGCTTAAAGCATGACTTTCAGTCACGAAAATGATGCAATGCATATCTTGATAGCTTAATGTACAGCATAGGCATATCTATATAAAATGAAACATGTTGTTTGGTCGAGCTATCCTGAATAAAAACAATATCTTGTATATATGATACCTTAAAGTTCATTCACAGACACAATTAAGTTGTTGGTCAGTATATAACAATTATTTATGCTTCATTTTTCTTGATGAAATTTTCTGTTGGAAATTGCTGCTGGAGACAATTTTAGGTTGCCCAATATTGGTGTCTACCATGTGCGATTTATTGTCTAAATAGACTCTTCATTTATATTTCCTTGTTACTTTAGTTCCTCAGTTGCTTGCAAGCAGCTTCTAATATATATTTTTTTTCTTTGGGTAACAGAAGCTGGAGAAACTCCAGGACGGGGAAATGGTAGAGAAACCATTTCAAAGGAAACTAATGAAAATCAGGTTCCCGGAGCGTGGAAGAAGTGGAAGAGAAGTTGCAGCAATTAAGAATCTACAATTTGGTTACGATGATAAGGTGGCTTGACATTCTCCATTATAAGGTTTCTTATTATTATCTGTACATCTCGATGCTGACATTGGTATGCATATTGTGTGTGCTGGCAGGTGTTGTTTAATAGAGCGAATCTTTTGATTGAAAGGGGAGAGAAAATTGCTATCATTGGCCCAAATGGCTGCGGGAAGAGTACGTTACTGAAATTGATAATGGGTTTACAGAATCCACAAGGCGGTGAAGTCGTGCTAGGGGAGCATAATGTACTGCCTAACTATTTTGAGCAGAATCAGGTACTTACCATTGCCAGTGGTAACTTACTTAACAATTATGAAGCTTTTATCTGTCACGTCAAGCAAGAGTTGGCAATTTGGGTTGGGTTGTTTTAGGTTGAAAAGGCCTAACCCAAACCCGCAAGAGGTGCAGGTCCCTGTGGGTTGCAAAGTTTACATAGAAGGCAAATTGGTGATAGAGCTAGCAATGTGGGCCTCAGGTCGGGTTACCCGTCACCACGGTCACAAACTCAACCCGACACGATAATTATTTGGCTTAATGTTTTGCGACCTGGACCTGCTCATTTACGATCAACCCGTGGGTCCAGACCGAGTTGCCGGTTCTAGTTGGTGAGGGTGGGTTTGTCCGACCCGATAATAATTGTTTAATGCAACCTGACGGCTGAACCCACACAAATGGTTGGATTTTGGGTTCCTGCAGGTTTGGGTCCATATAGCTGGCTCTAGTCGGGTCCACTCCCGTGTCACTTTTACTAACATTTGCTCGTGCTCACTGGATTAATTGATTTATTTTTAGGCTGAGGCACTTGATTTGGACAAAACAGTCCTTGAGACAGTAGTTGAAGCTGCAACAGATTGGACATATGACAATATAAAGGGTCTCCTTGGGCGATGTAATTTCAAAGCTGATATGCTCGACCGAAAGGTTTCTCTGTTGAGTGGTGGTGAGAAGGTAAGTCCTGTTGTGCTATTATGTTGTTTTATCATACGCCTCAAAACATTCATTCTGCACAGTAAATGGAATAATTCAAGAAATGCACAACGATCGTGTTTATGATTCACATTTCACAATTAATTCAATTTAGATGTGTTAGTTTCCCTGGTGAAATTGTGGTTAAAGTCTGATATGATGCAAATTGATAGTCAGTTAGGGTGTTTGTTAATTTGGCCTTGTAAGTGTATTATCTCTTTCCAATTTGGTCTATTCTGTCAAGCTGTTCAATGTGGCTAGCATGAATATTCTTTTTAGTTTTAAATTAAATAAATGGTGAGAATATGCTACGTGATGCTTATGTGGCATCCATCTGAATAGGTTTAAGTATTTTAAATTAGTAAAAGTTCACTTGTCATCATATTATGGGCTAGTATTATTAGTGTATTCTGAATTTACGATTTTACCTTGAAATTTGTTCTAGATTTTCATAAAATTGTTTTCAATTACATATTGTATTGTAAAAAGCATGTTTGAATGCTCTCTCCATTCTCTTTCAGGCACGCCTTGCTTTTTGCAAGTTCATGGTAAAACCTTCGACTCTATTAGTTTTGGATGAACCGACTAATCACTTGGATATACCTTCGAAAGAGATGCTCGAGGTTCGGGTTTCGTCTCGTTTTGCTTCTTTCCATCTTGACATACTATTTTTTTGAGGAATGTAGTGTTAAACTTAGGTACTAATTCTTAGTCATTCTGTGAACTCTAATTGTTTATCAGGAGGCAATAAATGAGTACAAGGGCACTGTTATCACGGTTTCTCATGACAGATACTTCATAAAGCAAATAGTTAACAGAGTAATTGAAGTCAAAGACTACAACGTCCAAGATTACGCGGGAGATTACAATGTAAGTGTGACTTTTACTCTCTCCAAACTTCTGTTACTCATTAAAGAACGAGTCGTTAGAAGGGTTAAGAGTTTTTTTACCTTCGTAGACTTGCTAAGTTTTATTAGTCTAGCATGAAAGAAATTTATACACTTGTGTTTTCATTACTAAATTTGTTCGTCTCAAAATAAGTGTCCGTTTTCTTTTTTGGTATGTGAATTACGCATAAATTGACTATAAGATCTATGACAAGTCAATCAGAACCACTAGAGGTTGCTACAACAATGACAGACGGGGGCACATGACAGGAATTCGAACACTAATTATATTACTCCCTCCGTCCCAAAATGAGTGTCCTTATTTCTATTTTGAGAGAAATGAAAGAGAAGTTAGCTAATGTGATATATTTACTTTTGTATGCTCATGATTATGTGTTGTCGTGTTGAGGAATATCAATTAACTTGCTATAAGGATAGTATTGATATTTCATTTCATGCATAACTAACTTACTATAAAGGAAAAGAAACACTCATTTTGGGATCAAAATTTAAGAAAAGAGGACAGAATGCCTCATTTTGTGACAGAGGGGGTCACAACAACTTTTGTAAATGGTAAAAAAGAGAGATAGACATGGCAATTAGGGTTTTGGGTTGGGTTTAGTTTGGGCATAAAAAACCTAACCCGAATCGGACCTAAAAGAGAAGCGGATTTGTAAAAGAAATAGCTTGGGTCTGAGTGCGGGTTATTTTGGGTGCCAACAGGTTTGGGTCTAAATTGTCATCTCTAGTTGGGTTAGGAGGAAGTAGAATTTGAATTTAGATGTTAGTGTGATTGGATATATGCAAAGTTTGCGTGGTTAGTATCTAACTGCCTGAAATTTCATAATCAACAGTATTACCTAGAGAAAAACCTCGATGCAAGGGAACAACAGCTCGAGCGTGACGCAGAGCTCGAGGAAAAGGCTCCAAAAGTGAAAGCCAAATCCAAAATGTCTAAGGTAAGGCTCGTTCTTGTTCTCTAACTTGCTCCGCGAAACAGAAAAGAAACCAATTTCGAGCCGCATATTAACGATCCATGTTTTGTACGAGAAACAGGCCGAGAAGGAAGCACGCAAGAAACAGAAAGTTCAGGCATTTCAAGCTGCAAAAGCCAAATCGAAATCGAAAAAGAACTCCAAACGATGGAATTGAGCGCCACACCTTGCATTTTCGCTAACTTCTTTTATAGACGTATTCGTGAAACGGCCTCTCACAAGTAAAAGATCTTTAGCTGTATATAATACAAAGATAGACAGGTTTTGCACTTGTTTGAGGCTGGAATGGCAAGGCCTGAAAATCTCTGTGGCAACAAAGGGACTTTTGTTCTTTCCTGAACCAAAATCGCTTGCTAATGTAACTACCAGTCATTCAGTTTTGTGATGATCTGGGTGAGAAATTGTAACTATTCGTGTACCATAATGTGCATTAAAATCAACATTTTATGGAAATGGAAGATGGTTAAGTTGTTGAAAGACTAGTGGAAATTGCAATTTTTTTACATTCATGCTTTGAGGCTTGTTTTTAAGTTTTGGAAAGACAATTTGGACTCGACCTGTATGCATTTGGACTCGACATTTTTGCAGCTTCGTGTTAAGACGGAATTTTGTGTCGGGTTGTACAAACTTGCACAAACCCACCTAGCTAAGGATGACAAAGTGCGAGTTTTGAAATTGATTCCATAATTAAATTTTGCTAATTCAAGCGCCATGTGGTTGCTATGTTAACATAATAAAAATTGTTACGTCAATACAATTTAACGAATGGTACGAATTTCATCAATTTAAAACAAAATAGTATTCAATATCAACCTATTTTTTATTTATAAAAAAATAAGTGATGCATGACGCCATATTAAATTGTGTTTCGTTGTAAATAAATTACTTTAAATATAATCCGATTATTAAACAAGATAAATAATACAACACTAACATTGTATAATTATATGTTAGATTACGATACAATTGGTCAACTATTTAAATAATTGAGTTTATAATTATGCAACATATGACTTATTTATCAAATGAGTCGAGTTAGTCTGTCACCAATTCAATACGAAACCAATTGAGCTGAAATCAAATTTGCTTAAATAGTGTCGGATCATATGTCATGACTTAGATTGTCTGTCCTAAATTGTCGGGTCATGGATCAGCCCTTTTAGCAAACGGGCTTCACGAACAGGGCGGTGTAAACCCGGCTCATTTAACAACGATACCCGAAAAAGCACAACAAATTGAAGAGTCCACAAGAAAACCCAGTGTCGCGTCCGACACCGGAGTCCAGAACACGTTGTCATTTTCGCTTCTGGGGAGCTTCATCAGGTTCGTTTGAATCTCTATCGTCTCCGAGTTACCGTTTGTCTCTGTAATCAAGTAGTGTGTCAATGTCCAAAGCTGCTTATCCGGGTTCATGTCTCTGTGCTAGTTTGTTAACAATTTTCCATGCCCACCAACTGTTTGACAAAAAGCCTCGAAGAATAAACTTTGAAATGAGCCAATTGACTTGTAAAATTCATGGATATGGGAGTGTGGACCTACTCTTCTACAAAATAGCTGCAAACTGAAGGTGTTTAATAGCTTACCCATTTAGTTTTATTGCATGTTTTGAGGTATATCTTGAATCCTCCTTGTAGTGTTTAGAGTTGATTCAGGTGCTGCAACTCTTTATCTGGGTTCATGTCTCTGTGCTAGTTTGTTAATTATTTCACATGTACACCAACTGTTTGACAAAAAGGCTCCACGAAGAAGTTTTAAATAAGCCAAATATGATGACTTTTTTCTATTTAGGAATTTGAGAGTATAGAGCTACTCTTCTGCCAAATAGTTGCAAACTTAAGGAGTTAAGTTGCTCATTTGATTTTGTGGGGTTGTCAATTTAGGAATTTGATAGTATAGAGCTATTCTTCTACACAATAGTTGCAAATTTAAGGTGTTTAGTAGCTTACCCATTTGATTTTATTGCAGGTTTTGAGGCTTCTTGAATCCTCATCATAGTCTTTCGAGTTGATTTAGGTGCTGCAACCATTGAACTGTAGAGTTTGAGATATAGGTAGTGATGGGTGAAGTTCTTCTGGGCATGCCAGGGCCTTGGGCTAATGATAATCGAGAAGCATCTGATCATTACACAACAAAAATTGGTGGACTTCCTGTAAGTAGAACATGAGTGCACATTGTTGAAAGTTCTTGCAATAGCTCAATTGAGTAAGGTTTGTTGATTTTAGCTATGCTTGACAGGACTGGCCTTTCCCGATCGAGGTCGTAGGAGCCGAATTGCTCAAGTGCAGTGCGTGTGGAAGTAAACTATGTTTAGTTGCACAGGTTATGCACTTTTAGTTTTTACAATCTTTTGTGATATTGGTTTTGAGCCAATATGTTATTTGGAAGGGAAAAATTAACAAAATGGTATGTGAACTATCAAAACCTGACCAATTGGTCCCTTCTAAATGGTTCCCGGACTAATGAAAACCGACCAAAATAGTCACAGACAATAACTCCTGAGTCCTGTTATAGAATTAGTTTCAATCTGTACTTTTGTTTAACACCACATCAACAAATTGACAGAAAATGTAGCGGAAGTGAACGTCGGGGACCATTTTGGTAGATAGTTGGGGGACCATCCCAGCATAAAATTAGTTTAAGGACCAGATTGGCTGGGTCTTGGTTGTTCATTGACTATTTTGATAGGTTTTCCTAATTGGAATATTTGTGAATTTTCCCTGCTGCAGGTTTATGCCCCAATTTCGAGTCAAACTTTGAGCATTGAGGATCGTGTTATTTTTGTTTTTGGTTGTGTAATGCCGGAATGTGGGAGCACTCCTGTCAGGTACGATCTCTTTCTATTTTTCATCATTGGAGTATTAACACTAATCTTGGTACTTATTAATTGATGTGAGTATAAGCTTGGTGCTTTGTTTCTGTTATATACTGTTGTTTTTCTGGCAATGTCCAGCTGGCGGGCTCTTCGAGTTCAGAAAGTACACAATGCGGAGGAATCGTGTACGACCACTCAGGATGGAGTTCCTTCGACTGCAACTCCTGTTGCTGCTTCAAGCACCAAGTGGTGGGGTGATTTTGACAATGAGAGTGACGAAGATGTCGATTTGGAAGAGTTGGGTAAAGCTTTTCTTGAAGTTGCAAGTTTGGCTTCAAATTTCAAAAAGCAAAGCAGCAACAAGAAGTCTGAGATTGTTGTGAAGCACTCGCCTCTGAGCCCCAAATCACGAGTGGATACAAGTACACCAGGTAGGAGTCATGCTATGAAAGAAAGATCCCTATGTATTAACGAGAAGTAACATGTTCATGATAATTTTGGCCTCGAATAACATTAAATGGTTTGGTTTTTTGCATTATTGCAGTTGTTCCTTGCTTTTATCTATACACTCAAGAAGAGCCGTCATCTAAAATAACTTCCATATCTTCGAATTACTCATCACTTTCTATTAAGGAGAATCCAAGTGGTGCTGATGAGCATGCACGAGAAGAAACATGGGAAGAGGAAGGTTATGAATATGACAAAGCATTAAATGCTGATAGGACTTACCTTAAGTTCAAGAAACGGCTGGATGCATACCCTGAGCAATGTTTCAGGTATTGAGTCTCTCTCGGAAAAAAAGGAGCTAAGTAGTTTAACCATAATTGTCTAGGCATTTTATATTTATAGTGTGTGTGAGTTTTCTTTTTGAAATCGAAACTACTATGTTTTTAGTCCCTAATTGGAGGTTCTATCAAGTTGTGCTCCATGCATCTCCAAAATTTTAGAGCTAACCGCCTTCTATATTCGTACTGATTAATATTTCTATGACTGAGGGCTAGCCTTGACGCCATGATGAATGTTGCTGCCTTGTGACCTTGAGGTCCCGAGTTTGAGTCAGGGAAACAGCCTCTCTGCAAAAGCAGGAGTGAGGTTGTGGGCATTAATGACCCTCCCTAGCCAGGCTGCACAATGGTGGGAGCCTCGTGTACTGGGGCCTTTTTTTCTTCCTATTCTGTGTAGTCTTGTTCACGTCATATATTTGTCTTCTTAATTAGATACTCGTATGGTGGAAAGGCACTTCTTGCTACCGCTGATGTTGAAATTCCCGAGAGATGCAAGCGATGTGGTAGTTCAAGGCACTTTGAGATGCAGCTAATGCCACCCTTACTATATTTTCTTCAAGAAGTTGCCGAAGACGGTCAAAAGCATTCACTGGATCAGAACTGGAATTGGATGACCCTCATTGTGTACACTTGTTCCAAGGTGAGCATTTCAACGACTTGCGGGTAATCTGAACTGCATTCATTCACTGACCTTTTCATTTACTGATTACAATGTCCACTAGATTTAGAATAGTTTTCACTGTGGTGGAACCTAGAAGTTGTCTCAAGTGACCTTGGTCCGAGAAACTAGAGATCAAGTCACACGATGTTGGGAGGAAGAAAAAGGGTGTCGGGTTGAGGCAATTTGAGTAAACATATAACGTTGTTTTGTTGTTTCCAGAGCTGTTCACACTCGGCAGGCCAAGATGCATCCATGGACGTCGGAGACTGGATTGTGACGGAGGAGACTGTTGTGGTACAATACGAAGACCCCTCAGCTTGCATCAAATTGTCTTAGTTACTGTCGTATTGTGGAACGCTTGAACAAGTCGTGCTCTTGGGCACTTATATGCCATTTTTCTTGTTAGAACAGAAAAATAGTGAAATTTGTTGCGAAAGTTTCGAGTAATCGGTTATCCATTGAATTTCTTGTCAACCATAATTTATTGTTGTTATCGAATCCAAACAATCAAACGCATCCAGAGTGACGTACTCCTGAGAAAATTTAATTCATCCGTTCCAGTTCGGTATTTATGTATCAAAAATATATAATACTATAATGACATATTTATCGTTACTACTAATCAATGTTTTAAAAACCGGACCTGGCGGGATGACCGGTTGACAGGTCTGGCCGGTCTCCCAGAACAACATATTTATTGGGTCTGATTTGTGCGGCCAACAAGCCCAATGTGAAACCCAATCCACTTAAAATTTCAAAACCCTAAATACTAATCACCTTTGAAGAGGCGGCGGTGCGGCGGCTAGTTCTTCCGGGCGCGGTGGCTGCTAGTTTTTCCGGTGAGATCCACGGTGCAATTTCTAAACTCAATATTTTTCAGTTTACATTTTCAAATTTTTGGACTTTTTTTCTTAACATTACAGATTATGGTACTATAAAATATAAGGGTATTTTGGTAAATTTGACCCAAAACTAGGTTTCACACTCAGAACACAGCAAATTTCTAGAAAACACACGACCTCAATTTTTGTTGATTCTCAGGAACAATGGCGGCTACACACATCTTCTCCAACCCACCTTCCCTCGCCAAAAGTGTAGCACAATCTTTACCCACTCACCAATTTTGCAGAACTTCGTTTCTGTCCCTGAAACGCTCTCCAACTCCAAACCCCATCTCCATCAGAGCCGT
>JAYMTA010004955.1:0-12008 GCA_036897625.1 Pelargonium cotyledonis
AGTCCCGTTAGCTCAAACGAACGGTGGGACTTGTGTGACCAATTTTTCTTTATGTGAGAGACTGCTGTGGCTTTTTTTTTGTTAGAGACCTGGCTGATGACTTTTCAATAGGTGAGGAACCTACAGAGTATTAAATCCTTTTTTTTATAACTCATACGGTATGAGAGTAATTTTTTAACAAGTAAGGGCATTTAAACTTTTTTACATGACAGATAGAGGGTAAAAAGTAATGTGATTTTTTCCTCTTGTAAAGGACATGAGATTTTAAAATGTCACATTTTGATGATATTTGTATTCTTATGTATAAATAGAAAAAAGAAAAGAAAAAAAGATTGACATATTGTTCGAATTTTGGTTATGAGGCAATACGAGCGCATCGGTCCTGTTTGATATTAGTTATTATAATAAGTTGTCATAGACTTATAGAAGCCTCATTCTAAAACTTATGGGTCTGAATCTTTACAAGCTCTTTGGCTTAGGCAAATCAATAATGACATGAGAACTCAAACGTCACTCATCCCCACCACATACAAAATTTGTAGTGCGGAGCAGTTTTACGAGTTAGGTAATTTTTAATAAAGTGGTAGAACCTCATTGACAGTTCGTCCTAAAACAAATTTTGTTCGCTTAAGGATTTCTTTTTGTGTACATGCACCTAAAACCCAATAAATTTGCACATACAATATGACTTTCACAATCTCAACATCTATCTCAGTTGTATAATATGTATTTGTTTTCCCTTTTTTGACCTTGGCATTTCACTCCTACAAAAGATACTGTGTTTGCAACTTCAGTTCCTGGTGTCATCTTCTAGCTTCTAAATCAGAGAAACATTTCAAGTTGATTGCAAATCTCCTCCAACAACACCTGCCATTTCTGATTCATCAACTGGAACCTCGATGTCATAAGCTCCTGCTCCTGCTCCTGCTCCTCCAAAGACACACGACACTTGTGCTTCATGGCTAGTCTCTTCCTCAACTGAAGCTCCTCCGAGGACACCTGACATTTCAGCTTCATTGCTAGTCTCCTCCTCAACAGGATCAATCCTCATTTCAGAAGCTCCTCCAACACCAGGAAGGAACAGCGTGTCAGGCGATTCAGTGTTCTGAATGATCTGGTTATCATCACATTCTCCATCACAAATGCTAATCCCCTCCGTGCCTTGAATTTCCATTTCAGGAGCTCCCTCGGAGATGAACACAGCCACCGGTGGATCTGGCAAATTACTATTCTCGATGACCTGTAGTTCACCATATGATGCATCATCACCTTCATTCTGGGATACAAAATCTTCCAACTCTCCTTGAGTCTCGGTCAGATTTGTGGCACTCGTGTTGTCAGAAGTACTACCCTTTTCCCCAACTATTGTACATTCTGATACTGCAGTTTCTGAGTAACCAGCACTCACTGATGCATCAATGGCATCTACATACTCATCGGACTCTAGCAAATCATTAGAACTCTGTGCATCTTCCTCAAGACGGTCACTTTCAGAGTCAGATTCATTTTCCTGTTGGTCCTCTTCTAGAACACTAACAAGATTTTCGTTTTGAGGCACCTTCGTATTCTCAATCTCCAGTAGCTTCTGAAGTGCTTCAGCAGCCGCCATAAAAGCCCATTCATCATCACGCGCATCTCTGAAAGGAAAAAAGATGAATAGATAAAAACTTTCCTTCTCTACTGAGTTTTCAAGTCAGCTTATAATTAAGCATATAACTCTGAACACGATAAAATACTTAGATAACTGAATGTAAAACAAGATACTATATAAAATATGGTATAACTTAAGAATTATAGATGTACTCCATATAAGTAGAGATGCAATATCATATACACAAGTTCTGTAAACTGCAGCAAAGATACTGAAGAGCTGTGACCGCAAATAATAAAAAAAATTATCAGCACCAATCACTGACATGATTACCTGCTAGGACCCAATCCAGCCGAAAGAAAGGCTGATTCCATGAGAGCAACAAGAACCAAGGGATCATCAGAGAAATATCCTCTAAACATTGCTATCTCAGCCAAAAATTGCACGTCCAGAACAAACTGTTATGGGTATAAATGAATGGCATTCAACAAGTAGTAGGTCAATCAACACATAACAATAGATTATGTAAGAATATGCACATGCATTTACATCTCATCATAAAACCAAACAGGATCATTTCAATCAATATAAACTACACATGGCCCACTCC
Source organism: Pelargonium cotyledonis (assembly GCA_036897625.1). NCBI lineage: Eukaryota > Viridiplantae > Streptophyta > Magnoliopsida > Geraniales > Geraniaceae > Pelargonium > Pelargonium cotyledonis. The sequence continues at coordinate 2,202 of JAYMTA010004955.1, forward strand.
ATCCAGACATATACTGTTACTGTCAACTACGAATTAGAATGGCCCTACTGTGTTATCATTTCTTTAATGTGCAGATGTAGAATGACTAAAGTTTTTCTTAGAAGTTCTGACTACGTGATTAGATTTTTCTTTTTAAGTTCAAAAGTAAAGTCCCAACATGGCTTTTACAATGAATCAGCATTGAAATACAAATTAAGCTAGAATCAGGGATAAAACTCAGAAGGAAGTAAGATCATAATTATAAACGAAGGGAAGCATTCATTCTCATGGTCTTCATATCCTGCATATGTTTATAAATTATAACAACTGTGCCTAAGCTGAAATAATACACACAAGTAGCAAAGCTGGCTAGATGCTAAATTAAGGAAAGAAAAGTAAGCATGCAAGAGAAATTATACTAATGAGTGACCAATAGTGAACAGAGTGAAACAGCCTAACAAGATTTGTTCTCAGCATTTATCTAAGCTTAAAGATACCTGCTTGTATTTATCACAGTGGTACGTGTCCTCTTTATCCTCGATTGTTGCTAATGCCTCTTTGTTATTTGCAATCCAAATAAATACGCCCTCTATCAGTTCCCTTTGTAGTTCCATCAACCAATCAGCTTCAAAAACATTGTTCTCAGCAAGTTTATCTAATTTCCTTAATTCTGAAAACAGTACCTGATCAATGTATGCCAAATTTAAGACATAAGCAACAAGTGGTTTGGAAAGAAAAAATACCCAAAATCAACCATTACAAAGAAGTATTGAAAAGAAAGTCAACAATTCAAAACAGATCGCCAGTCTCTTGTGCATAAGAGACAATAATGTCAATATGGTAAGATTGCAACCAAAACTGAAACCATAATTTATAAATCTTAATAAACAGAGAGAAAAAATATCCAAAGTCAATAATTCAAAACAGATCGCCAGTCTCATTCACATAAGAGACGATAATGTTAATATGGTAAGATTGCAACCAAAACTGAAACCATCATTTATGAATCTTAATAAACAGAGGGGGAAAATACCCTGCTCTATGTTGCATAGTTTTTTTAGTGGTTTTTTTTTTTTTTTAAATTATCATGTCAAATGTCTCTCCACAAACGTACGCATGTTGAGATAATGCAATGAGTTGTTTCTATAATGTCATTAAGCCCTATCCCACCTACTTCTGACTATATTCATGAAGTCTTTTCTACATATTTAACCATCTGAAGTGACCTACATTATGTTAACATATTATTTCAAGACATACCTGAAAGGCAAAAGAGGGCATCATATCATGATTTGTAGTAGAATCACACTGGCCGTCAACACAAGTTTTTTCAGTAACTTTATAGCTCGTTTCCTCAGCCATGACTTTAAAAACAAATTGCTGGCAAAAATGAGCTCTAAGCTGACCAGAAGCCTCTTGAACAAATAATATACAAAGTTCAAGCTCTTCTTGTTGATAACCAACTGATTTTGTTAGCTCAGAATCGTTGTGACCAGTGTTTTTAAAGATGCTTCTAAAAATGTTGGAGAGGAAATGTTCCAGCGTTGATAAATTGGCTAGTATAGAAACTTGTTGCGGTGGTGTCTCAGCAAAATTAACTTTTGAACCTCCGTTCTCTTCAGTATCTATGCAAGTGATGGCTCTTTCAAGGAAGGAAATATACTCTGTGAAGAGGTCTTTGAGTCCTCTAAGAAGTGAATCTTCCATCTGAAGGACAGCTAAAGGGGAAACATCTTCTGTAACAGCCTTGAAAAGAAAGAGAAAGCAACTAGTTAAACCAGGAGTTACAGGAAGATAATGCAAACATGTAAACTGAGGAAAGAGAGGAAGAGAGCACTGGAATGAATTTTGCAGTATAAACAATGCCAAATCCCAAACACAGCAAAGTCATCCCAAGGCCAAAATAGATATGTAACTAGGCATTATTTACGATAATGGAATCAAACTGACCTTGGGCCACTTAAGGTAAGTTGAAGTTTTTTTTTCTTTTCCCCAAGGTCTAATATGGTTATGCAGTCTTATAAAAGCAGATAAAGCTCAAAATACTTTTAAAATTAATAAAGAATAAAGATAACCAGATAATAACCTTAAATCAGAAGTTGACTATATACTGTTCATTGAAGGACAGGAAACATTTGTGGGAAAAAATGCCATAGTAGGTTAAAGTTTGTATGACACATTGAAAGGTAATCATGTGATGTTTAACATGAGCTAGTTTCCACATGCAACAATAAGCTGCTAATTCTGGAGTGACAACTGATGCTCGAAACAATGATGTATAAGCATTTGTACATAGTCGCCAGCCATGCATCTGGTATTCTATACCTTACTGTATTTTACTGATTTACTCTTACAAGTTGTAAGTTACAACTAATCTGTAAAAAAATTCAAGCATACCTGCAAGAGTGTAACCAATTTCCGACCACTATTAGTGAGAAGGTAGTATTCCGGTTGTTGACCAACAGTCATAGAGGAGTAACCCTCGTTTAAGATTCCTGATACAAGATATCTGCCTAAAACCCAAGAATCAGTTGCTGTAAAAAGGCCAATAACCTTTTTAAAATGGTCCACATGAATTTGTACGGTTTCTTCCATACAAGGGCGGATATGTGTCATTAAACATGGGCTCAACATTATTCCCTGATTTTCTACCAACGAGCAATATGACATCGCAAACTTCGCAGCTTCTGCTGCAATGGATAATCCACCACTTATTTCTGAAATGGACTTAACATATTTGTTAAAACAATCAACAAACATTTCAGTTTCTTCATATGCCCACTGAATGAGTTCTGGAGCATAGGGAGATGTTTCTCCATACAGCATCACAAAGCTCTTAGCAGCTTGAGAAATCATAGAAAATACATACTTCGCCAGGTCTCGAATATATGGCAGTTGTAAAAAAGACTTTGAGCTCTGCAAATTATGCATTCTTGAGGCAATACGGAAATGATAATATTTAATCAATAATGAAGTTGCAAGATAACTTTCACCAAGCCTACAAAGTCCGACTAGTGCCTGTTGAAGTTCCGGTGCAGTTATTCTTGGGTTTTCAGCCACCAGTGTCAACTGTAATGTAATCATGGCCTTCTTTTCAGAAATTGCAGAGTTATAAAGCATCGACACATTTGATGGAATATTTTCTTCATACTGTATCTTCTGAAAATTTTCATCCTCCATTTCAATAATGTTTAAGGCTTCATCTATCCTGTTTTCTGAGAGAAGAGTGTCGAGTGTTTCTGAAACATTGTTGATGTGAACCTCTATCTTGCTAGGGGAAGATGGCTCCTCACTTAAAGATCCTTCAATAATTGATTCAATTGCCTCCTCTGAGAAGGTCTTTATATATATGCCATCCATAAGGTCTCGTACAAGCCTCTTCTGCATTGAAACATGGTTCTTAAGTCGCAACACCTGACTTCCCACAGCTTGAACTTCTTCAAATATACTGCACATAAACTAGTAACTTCATGTACTAATCGTAGTAAGTAAAAAAGAATACCAAGGTGCCTATTTGCATTGCTAAATTAGAAACAGATCAATCATCACAAACTTACAGGATTAACTTAAAATTACCTAGTAGCACAAAAGATTTTCAACATCTACACCAAAAGAGATCTGATGGTGTGTTGCTACACAAGAAAAGTAAAGATACGGGTTATTTGCTAAGTACTAACTATGAGGAATTGTTGTCACCCTACATTTCAAGGTAAACAAACAGCAATAATCATAAATTCATACTAACTTCTGAAGCGCATTCTATTCAAAGTTTTATCTAAGCTAGTTGTTTCTAAAGCATTTTAAGAACTACAAGAAATAAAGAAGCACATACCATTGTCCTTAAATTAAAATTCAAATGTTGAAATAACTTTTTCATTACCTAACAAAAGCTGAATAGCTGGAAAATATATTTCTCTGAAAATCCTCATCCGATGCGGCCTTTAGCTCAAGCAGCTCCGAACAAAGGCGTTCAATACCCTACTTAATTGGTACCAAACATTGCAAAAATCAAAATTCCCGGCCGGTAAACAAAGGGGAAACCGACGAAACAAGCAGGAAAATGCAGTAGTACAGTAGCATTTACCTTTCCGGCCATGGATTCCATCTCGGTTTCGTCGTCTCGGTCGCTGGAAACGGATGTGTCGTCGGAGCTGGTGTCGGTGAGCGACGAATTTTCGGTGTCGTGGTGATCTCGGAAGCGAAATCGGGAAGGCGTGGGAGAAGAAGCCATGGTATGGGAATTGAGCAGAATGTGGGGGAGAGAGAAGGAAGGAAGGAGTGCTTGGTTGGAGGCATTCTGAGGATGGTTTTGTTCCTCCTCTCGCCCTCTGGAGGAGCATTGGTTTCTTCGGAGGCGAAGACGGCAGAGGAAGATGAAGGCAGTTTTGGCGTTTGGCGTTTGTTTCTTAGTTCAAGTGCCGCTCGCGCCATTATACCCTTTGAGGCTTTGACCGTGACGATGTCCCGTTTTCATTTTCAAAAAGTGTTATTTTTTAAAATACAAAAACTAATACTTCAAATAGAAAAATAACAAAAACGATATAAAATTGAGACTTTAAAATTTGTGGGTCATTCGGTTTACATATCAACCAGAAAACAAGAAATTGATACTACTTATACAATGAGTCACAATGTATAAAACATGTCGAATAATAAAACAAAAGGATGTGGAGTCCTCTCCTCCAAACTGAAAAACACAATCAACAATTGCACATTTAGTTCAAGGTGATCATGTGGCTGATTCGACAACAAACTTGAAGGTTAACTTGATGACTCTAGTCAAATCACCACATTTCAAGTCATTTTCACTTTTTATGCAACCGCCTTATAGTAGCTTGCGCATACACCAATAAAAAAAAGCAAATTTATATGTCGCATTACAAATCTTAACAACCTTTTAACTTACTATCAAAACAAGACTCGATATCTTAACCAGATATACCACAATTTGTTATCTACAAACCTAATAGTTATTCAACTATTTTAACTCAATCAAATCTTGAATTTTGATACAATATCAACTCATTGATATGCCACTCCATGTGTTAGAGGTAGTCAATTTGAAGACCCAGGTCCTGAACTCTGGATTGAAACTTTGGATGTCAAGTGGAATATGTGATTTTTACGGAACAACGCACCACATATTAAGCAAAAACTCCGGATATGTGTCAATTAACAACCTTTAGCGTGAGAATCAGGATCTCCACACAAATTTTTGTAATTAGACTTTAAAAATTCGAAAATTATTGAATAACATTTGAAGATCAACAAAGAAGACAAAGAACACTTTAGAGTATTTTTGTGTTTTTTCAAGTTGAAAAGTGAAATGATTTAATCTATACCTTGGTGAAGAGCCCTAATTTAAATGTCTCCAACTTACCTGATGATGTGGCAACGTTTGATTGGTTGAGATTTTGTTTTGGTCTCACCAATGGGTTTATTTTTTCTCTATCTTCTTTCATCATCCGAGAGCCCTTCAAGCTTTATGAGTGGATTAAAGGCAAAAGGCTTGTCCCTTAGCGGTGAAGGAGTTGTGTCTTGAGCTTGATACTTATACTCGAGACCTCTTTTTTCCTCCCTTGAGGCAAGAGATGAGTTGGTAGGGATGTATCTATGCATATGCGTTTAGATAGAGTCTCATGAAAGGAGATAGCTTGTGAAGTGTTTTAGGCATGTGGCTTTTAGCACTTGCAGATGACGCACTCCTTTTATGGATTCTTGATGGATGCGTGAGGGTTGCACAATGGTGAGATGACTTTGTATGTACAGACGAAGAGTCGTTAAAGGAAAGAGTCTACACATGAACTCAAGTTGGTTCGCGTACCATGGTATGCTTTCATGGATATGCACATGGGCTACGCCTCGCGGATTAGAGGCTCGCGAACTTGCTTGAGATGGGGTTGGAAGTATGTGCATGTCCTTGCGGATTAAGAGGAGGTGTGATCCAAAAATGTAGTCCGCATTGATTGGAGGTACGACGATTTAACGAGAAGGATGTATGAATATAGATGTCATATTTATTTTGAATAAAAATTAAAATTAGTTAATATCACAACCAACCGAGACTCAAACCTAAGAACTCAAGATAAACAAGTGTCTTAAGCCGTATACGGTATTTCCAGAATAATAGTTATTAAAAAACCATTATTAATATATCATGGATACTAATTCAAGAAATAAAACAATACACTTATTTTGAAAAAAAAAATATTAATCTATTACATTTAGAAGTGAATTTTGACATGTATACAAGGAAAGAAAATCCCACTTTTGTACGTAGCTGAGGAAAGAACCTATACAAGAAAAAGGAACAGTAAACATTTTGTTTGCGTCGGTCCAGTTGAGGAACTCCAGAAAGGCAGAAAGAAACCACCAAAAAGGCAATAATTCCCAACTAATTCTCACACTGCCTGCCCACACTGAGCAGCCATTTCATGCTCTCCCTCTCTCCCCGCAATCGACGATGAGGAGCTCTCCTTCTACCTCCATCCTCACCGCGCTAATCGCCACTCTCCTCCTCCTCCTCCACCTCCCCGCCTCCGCCGACGAGCGAGCCTTCACCGGCGACTACTCCAAGCTCTCCGGCATCATCATCCCCGGTTTCGCCTCCACTCAGCTCCGCGCCTGGTCCATCCTCGACTGCCCCTACTCTCCTCTCGATTTCAATCCTCTCGACCTCGTATGGCTCGACACCACCAAAGTACGCTCCTCTTTCTCTCTTCTACGAAACCTAATCGTTGTAGGTTTGTCTTACAGCTCCCTCTGGTTTCCGAGAAAATCGGTACCGAAATGAAGGAATCGAGTTTCTGGTTACGCAAGTGTTTGCTACGTTCGTATCGTTTCATTTTCTCATTCCAGTTCTTACGTCCGATGCGCTGTTGAACATGTTCGATTCCTTGTTTGTGTGCTTCTATATGTGCTACTAGATCGCTGATATTGCTTTGTCTCGGATTTTGACACGGAAAAATCTAGGTTCTGAAGCTGTGAGATCAGTTTTATTTGATATTGCATGATGAATTAATCAACAATGTATGCTGCAGAATGTGTACATCTGAAAGTCCTTGCGCACATATGTCCCTTGATATTAATTTTATTCTGATAATTAACATGGTGTTGTGTTTATTAGCTCTCAAGGATATTTTATGATAATAGTCCAAGAGCTAAAACCTTGACCTAAAATGGTTCCCCCATGGTAACGAGTTGGTGTTTCTGTAGAAGCACCAACAACACCGGCAGTTGAGAATTAAAGTCATTGTTAGATGTAACATGAAGTTTATCTTCTTTGAGATGTAAGGAGTTCTATTTTTGTACCCAGGAAGAAACTGTAACGGTGAATTTGTGTGTTCTTAACCATATTTTATATATCTATTCAGGATGTGGGGTAATGCAACACTCTTATCTACTTCTGTCACAGTGTGTTGTTACTTTACCTGTGGTGCTAGATCAACATGCGGTCAATTTTTAGAGTTTAAATTTCATGCGGTTTAAATTAAATTTAACTTGAAAATAGACTAAGATGTATCAAGTAAATTGCACATGTTGAGAGTCCTCTACGTCTGCTCTGTTCCATAGTTATTAGTATGTCATTATGTTGTATTTTCTTTTCTTAATGCCCCTTATGATTAGGTAGATAAAACACTTTTATTCTTCCAAAATACTTATGGGATCTATTACAAATACTACTTGTGCTGTGTATTATTATTATTATTAGTTTTCTTTACGTAGGAGCATATAACATTTTCCCCTGTTCTTTACTTTCTGTTTCTGATAGAAAATTAGTTGATAATTCCCTGGATGAACTAAGCTCTCAATGGTCATTTGTTCGGCAGCTTCTTTCTGCTGTCAACTGTTGGCTGAAATGCATGTTGCTAGACCCTTACAACCAAACAGATCACCCTGATTGTAAGTCACGGCCTGATAGTGGTCTTTCAGCAATCACGGAACTTGATCCAGGTTACATAACAGGTATCAATTTCCAGTGTGGTATATCTTTGAGAGAATATTTGAACTACACTTTAGTTTGTGGCTTACATGCTTAAATCTAATTCTGCTTGGTCTTCAGGTCCTCTCTCTTCAGTGTGGAAAGAATGGATTAAGTGGTGCATTGAGTTTGGTATAGAGGCTAATGCAATTATTGCTGTTCCATATGATTGGAGATTGGCACCATCAATGCTTGAGCAACGCGACATTTACTTTCACAAGCTGAAGTTTGTACACACCTGCATATCTACATTCATGCTGTCGTTGATAGATATGATTCACACCTTTGGATAAATCACTTGGTGACTTGAACAGTCTTTTAGATTAAGGGTCAAAATTTTCATTTTGCATCTGGATAGTTCTTCTTCTATAGCTATTAGATGTAAACTTTTTTGGTTTTCACAATGCCTATAACATAAATAATACCTTTGCTAGTATAACAAAATCACTGGCTGCTGATGTTTGTTATGGAAGCTATCTATGTAAAACATTATCCGACTGTCAAGTTCAAACTTAGGTTTGTCCATCCCTTTAAGTAACAGAACAATGATTTTGAATATTTACTGATATTCACCCTTTTACCATAGCATTGTTATGATTTTTGGCAACCCTTTGTATGTTATCTATTGATTTTGGTGTGAGAGGGGGGCAATTTGTTCAATTTCCTTGGATTGATAAAACTATGAGTCAGTTTACAGATATGCCCATGCCCTGCAATTTGATGTAACGTTTTGGGTAATTCAGTTTACTTTAGGTTTCACCCATATTTGACAAATCTAGCAGCATTTTTTTAATGTTTTTTTTTAAAAAAAAAATTAGGTTTCACCCATATTTGCATTGGCCTGCTTATGCTTGGCATCTGTTTGCATCTGATTAGTGTTTGATTGTCTCCATGGACAGCACACACCACAGATCTAAAAACAATTAAGTCGGACCTTTATCTGATAAGTTCTGAATTGCTCATTTGAATAGAATTGCTCATCTGAATACCATTAGTGATTCAAAGTTACTGATGCATGAATGTTCTGTCTTGCAATAATTATTATAGTTGTGGAGTTAATTTAAAAATTAATTCAAGAATGCCCTCAACAAGGTATTTATATGTGTATTTAAGGCTGCTTATTTTTTTTGTGTACATATATTCCTGTTTCAGGCTCACATTTGAAACTGCTCTCAAACATCGTGGTGGCCCCTCATTAGTCTTTGCCCATTCATTGGGCAATAATGTCTTCCGTTACTTCTTGGAGTGGCTAAAGCTGGAAATTGCACCAAAACATTATATGCAGTGGGTGGATGAACACATTCATGCCTACTTTGCTGTTGGTATGATACATTTGAAAAGCCATTTGAATTGACACAGTATGATTGCTTGGGATGATCATGCATGTGTGTGTGTGTGTGCTATTTTATATATTTATAATTCTTGCTTTCAGGAGCTCCTCTTCTTGGTGCAACTGAGACAATTGAAGCAACACTATCTGGATTTACATTTGGTCTTCCTGTAGCTGAGGTTAAATTCTTATTTTCATCATCCCCTTCTAAAATCTACATGTTCTAAGTACTAATTTGTTTCTTGGTTCTTTATTAGCCCTACATGCAATTATTTTCTAATTTTCCTATGTATAACCTTGGTTTATTCAATACATAAATTCCTTGAATGAGTCACTAAAGTATTGAATAGACTTTTCAAAAAAAAAAAATATATATATATATTGAATAGACAGTTGCTTATTGTTAAAAACTACTGGTTTGATCTCCATTCTTCAGGGAGGGTTGAGAAACATAAACTACAAAGCCAGAGAAAGGTTATTTTAATTTTTTCTCGTGGCTTTTGTTTTTTTTTTGGGC
>JAYMTA010004956.1:0-12008 GCA_036897625.1 Pelargonium cotyledonis
TTGAGGGCCGGCCCTTAAGTCTTTTTTTTTAAAAAACTTCTCTCCCCCAATCATACATTGACATGTGTTAGTGAACAAAAAAATTAAAAAATTGTAATGTAATTGTATTTGTTATTTAATTTCTCACCACCCAAAAATATATTTAACTATTTAGTGTAATTTTCCTTATTTGTACGTAATTTGTAATGTTTTGATTTTTGTAATGCTTAATTTAAATTATAAGTTTGAATTTATTTTGAAATTGATTTCATATAGTGTTTAATATTATTGTTAGTTTTAATTTGAATTTGAATTAAAAGCTATTGATTAGAAAATTAGCAGTTTAAAAAAAATACAAATTCAATGTCATATTATTTTTTTTAGTAATGTTATGTTTAAATTAATTATAAGGTAATATTTATTTTTAATTATGTTTAATTGTATTAATTATATTATTTATTTTATTTATGAATGTGAGTCCTATTTAAGAGTTTGAAAGTGAGTTCCAACAATAAAATAATTTTTTATGTGCGCCTACACAAAACTGCTGTCAAATCCTTCAACCCTCTTGTTGCTGGCAATAAATTTAGTGTACCCAGCCACACTCTATTCCCTTTAGGCACAAACCTTCTGCATGGTTGTTATCTGTCCCTCTTGGATCTTCCTTTTAAACACATGTTATCACCAATTCAACGCTGTAGAACATATCATTCCGCTCTAGACACTTGTCTTTACTACACTCTTCCGTCCTTTATTGCATCCATGATTGATCCCATTTTTCTTCTCATAAATCACTCAAGAGATGAATGTCCTTATGAACCTATTCGCATCTGCCACATGAACAGGATGATCCGCTATGTGTTCTGAACCTGCCTTTATACAATTTGTCATGAACTGAAAGAACATGCCTCATGCGACATCGCAAACTCCCGCATCTGGAGAAAGGGGCCATTCTTTTTCATAGGCATCAAGCAATATAAAGCATATATCTTGGCAAAAGACGTTATACATGCACAGTTCAAACACATTGATCAACATCTGATTTGCAAGTATAAGAGCACGCCACATGTCGAATACCACCCATAGAGCGCTTTGGGAAGACCCATTATTTCGAGATGTGATCGTTAGGCTTCATAAACCCAACATGTAGAAGCTCAAGTTAACCCACTGCATAAGAGTTGGCGGTCACAAGTCCTTGTGGAACGGCAAGTGGAGATCCCAAAGTCTAATTGAACACCAAATAAAAGTATGCTTGGAAAAAAAGTCACAAACGCACGATAAACCCCATATTATCAACAATTAATCCCACTCTGCTACGTCTCCGACCCTGATTTGCAAGAATAAAACACGCAGTTTTGAATTTGTCATACTTAATATTAATCAGGTCAACAAGCCTCTATCTTATTGTTATAAATATTTTAACATTACCTCTTGACTATATTGCATGTTTAGACTTACATAATTGGTCTATAACATATAGGTTATGGTAGTATTTGTCAAAATCCTTGTGGGAGGAAATATAATGCATAGATAAGAAAATATTGTACATTATTGCGTAACAAGAATTCTCTTACAGTGTTTATTCAAGAGAAAAGGGATTTCAATGCTCAGAACTTCAAAGGTGCTACTCCTAGTGTTTTCTTTACAGTATTATTAGCAATATCCAAAATAATCTTCACAATTGTCCTGTGTATATTTGTATAATGAGCAACAGTGAGAATATGAAACCTAATTAACATTTTCTATATTGAATGGCGGAGTCCAGCATAAGCAAGGAGACAGGCATTTGTTCCAACACCTAAAGGGAGGCTCAAACCTGAGACCTTGAAGAGAGCAAACGCCTGCCTTAAAACCTCTGCCCCAATGGTTACTGGTCATCTCTCTACTCACTTGAACCTGAGTAATTGTTGGTAGAATTGTGCAGTTGACATCAGTGAGATTTCAATCCCATGTCTTGCAAGTCTTTAATAGTCTTATCCATTGCATAAAGTATCATTTTCTTTATCTGTTGCACACAAAAAATACAACTTTAGTACAAGGGAAAAATATGTGGTAGTCATGTTAAAATTGTTGTTATACCTCAAGCTTGTCTTCTCTAGCCCTATGGTTCTTGGGAAGTTGTCGGAACTCCTCCGTTAGACGAAGGCACTCATTGATGTTTTCAGGGGAAACAAAATCCAAAGCAACTTTTGTACATGACTGTCCAGGGAAAAAGACCATCAGAATGATAGACCAGACTCACTAGACATTTAAACAGGAAAGGTATGGGAGCTTATTACCTTGAGATTCCTAACTTGATGGGGACATCCAGCAGGAATAAATACAGCCTCTCCTAGTTTTTGCTCAAATGTCCAAGGTTCAACTCCTAACACAACAAACAATCACATATTTATTGGTCCTGAGAATCTATAAATATATTGCATTTATGTGTAAAATACTAACCAAATTCTTCCTTCAGTTTCCTTTTGTGCTCTGAAGTTAAATAAAAGGATTGGTCATGAATTGGATGGATAACCTAGTCATGGAAAATAACGGACTGTCAAATCCTTGGATTCCTACAAGATTCGATGACAAACTAAAACCAAGTAAATTATCACAAATTACCTGCTTAACTGGACAACAGTAAGTGTGACGAAATTCATTATGGTGCTTTATTAGATATGCCTCTAACTTGGGAACATCCTCCCTCCTGAAAATGTCCCACAGTGCACCAGCTGTTTCCTCCGTCTGTTTGGCAGGGATACCAGGAAGTTTAGTTCCTTCTGCGTCATCATTAGAAATCCAGACCTTTTCATCAATATCATAGTAAGTAATCGGCACATCTTTCAATTCAACCAACTTGCAACTGCTGTCACCAGATTCTTTAATGAGATTATTGTTAATGAGTTCTTTCTCATCTTGTGCTCTTTGTTCTTTTTTTAATCGTTCAACTGAAAGTAGCTTCTCTTCACTTAAATGTGTCTCCAAATATGTAATTGATTCATCTGTCAGTTCAGTCAAGTTGCTGCTGCATTCATCAAGTTGCTTAATGGGATGATTATCTGCCTTCTCTCTATCACCTTCTCTCCCATCCTGTGCTTCGTGTTCTTTTTTCAATGTTTCAACTGCAAAGAGCTGCTCTTCACTCAACTTTACCTCTGCAGTATGTGTTAAGATATTCACCTACAGGTAATTAACAATGTTAATGGCAGGCAAAGAACTAGTAACATCCCCAAATTGTATACCTCAACTAGCACAGATGTAAGGTCAGGTTTCTAACTTGTAGAAAATAAAATGAATTAGTTTACATCAGTGCACAGCACCTCACCAGTTTAGAAAACATACCGCATCTGACATATCACAGTGGAGCTTTGTTACTGAATCTCCTCTTCCAAGCTCTTCTACCATCCCATAAGCAATATATGATTTTGGTCCCAGATCTGGTTTCAGTACATAATCGGGCAACTTCACCGCAAGGTTGAGCAAACCAGCTCTAGGATTTGTATATTCTTGGAACGGTAATGCACTAATGAACTCATCACAGTGGCGTGGCAAAAGATCCTCAAACTTATCAAATGGGGGCCAGTCCTTCAGTTTGAGCATCTCAGGCCAGAAATTAGTGTATCTTCTCCCTTCTGTATAGCCTATGAAAAATTGGCGAGTATTAATCTCCACCTGCAGTTTCCACAAATTAGTAACAGAATAACGACACTAAAGAAAGGGGGAGCAAGTTTGGAATCGGAATTCCAGAATTATCCCATTTGAGAATCAAAGGCAAAGCTTATAACCAGAAGTTGTAAAACAAGAACATGGAATGAAAAAAGAACATTTAAATACCAAATGGTAATCATCAAACAAAGAGAGCAAAGGGTAAGATTTCCCTTATCATGCCGATCACTAAAAGAAAAAAAAGAAAAAGAAAAAAAGCAGAAGTTACTGGCTAAAAATGTACAAGAACTGATTGCAAGAGGGATGATATAATTAAACCTCACAACCAGCAAGACAATCTATGGCCTTCACTCCTGACATCTTTGAACTGAAACCTGAATCTGTATTCTCACATAAAGCCCGCCACATGACCATCGGCTCCCAACTCAAACCAGTTGTCTGTTCAAGAACATTTTGAACTACGACTGGTTCACCGTTAACCCAATGCTTTTGGAACTGGGACAGGTCTCCTTTATTCAGCTCTTCTGAAGTTGGAAAAAGCAAGTAGTTATCATCTGAACCCTCCCTTGATGCTGCTCTTCGTAATATCTCAGTGCCTTCTTCAAAACAGTTGCTCCTACAAAAAATATGTTGAACGCTACAATTCCTCAAAAGTTCTTCAGCTTGCACTTTTAAATTTGAAATCCAACCATATGGTTTGATACACTTGAGCTCCAATAAAGATAAATCACCACAGCCACCATATTTGCTTGGAGGGCAGGGGATACTACCATCTTCATAGACCCTCCATTCACTCAATGGCTTTCTGCAGTACTGTGCAGTTTCCAAGAACCATGACCCCTCTATAGGATCTCCACCATGCATATAATCATAGCCTCTATTTGTATATTGAAACGCCACTTCATCACGACTAAAAAGTTTTCCCTCACGAATTTCTTGGCAACATTCTAAACAGAGTTCATAAGGGCATTTTGGGCAGCTCCGATGAAGATCAACAATTGAAGTTGCACAGTGATCACTGCATAGGAAAATGAAAATGTAATAATTATGTTGCAGAATAAAATTTGATTGTGTGGTTATAATACATATGATGCATACCAATAGACACGCTCGTCATTGCCACAAAGGGTCTGTAATATTTCAAGTTCAGATGATGCTTTCCCTAGGCATACCGAATTTATGTTAGAAACATATTGGGTAGAACTCAAACAAAAACATAAAAAATATATACCTTGAATATTAGCCTCGATTCCTATCTCATGACTTTGTTCTTCAAATATGTGATCCACATAGGGAAGTAATGACTTGATCATATAGCACAAATAATCAACCTTTTCACAGTTAGTGATGTCCCTTTTCAAGGTCTGAAAGTCAAAAAACATGATGCAATTTTTAGTTAGAAGATCAATATAGATGAATTTTGATATGATGATAGAAAACAAACCTTAATCATCCCGCTAGTATGCAAACAAATATTGCAGTTGCAATTTCCCCGACAAACTGGGCATAGCTCTGCAATATTTTCTTCTGATATTTGGGGGTACCTGCATACAGAAAGCGCATAAGAATACTATCAAAATTGTCAACCAAGAGAAGAATAAATGTTTTAAGGATGAATTGATTGAATCCAAGGACCAAAATTACCATTGCTTTATACATTGGATACAGTAAACTATCTCTCTACAACTGGTGCAAGGGACAACAATTCTTCTTTCATCTTTCATGCATTGATGACACCTTAAACGTTTCTGTCCATTGGCCTACAGTATGCATAAATAACAAATTAGTTATTCTTCAACGGACAAGTAACAGAATTTAATGAAAGAGGAAAATGCATTACGAAAGATAAATTACCTTCAAGTTTCCACTTTTCCTCTTCTCCTTGCTACTTCCATCACTTACAACAACTGAACTTGATGAGCATGAAGAAGAAGATGATGATGGTGAAGAAGAAGAAGAAAATGAAGAATACATAGAAGCATTCCTAGACACACAGTTTCCATCACTTCTCGGATTTCTACTTCCCTGTACTTTCATCTTAATTAGAGTCCCTGCCTCTTCACCCGCCAACTTATACTCATCTTGAAGACTTCTGTTTCGGTTTGCAGTGGTTCGAAGCTTCTTGGGAATATTTGAAAAATCAAATTCTTGAATTAAACTCCTTCTAGTAGAAGATTGTGTTCTTCTTGCTGACAGATCTGCATAGTTTTTTTCTTCCTTTAGCACCATTTTATTTTCAATTTCATGCAGTGAGATTTCTTTAACTCTTCTTTTTATTTTGTGACCAGATATATTTGAAGGTTTTGGGATTCTTTGCAGTTCACCATAAGCGCAATGATTGACCTGGTCTTGCTTCACAATTAATACCTCCATTTTTACTGCAAATAAACAGTAGAGATTATCATCCAAGTCCAAATTTAGTCAGACTCCAAGCAAATTAAAAGACATAAGGTGCATTATATCTAAAGATGACTTTTCATGAGAGGTATAAGAACTTCATTATATAATAAAAACATAAAGTATGAAAGCAAAAGTAATATAACTAAGAATTTGAGCAGCTTGAAGAAGGTTGTTTCATGTGTTTCCTGCCCACTGTAGGAAAAAGAAGAGATTTAAACACAAATTGTGGCTAGGAGCGACTATAACCATTAATCCTATATTTTCTTATGAATGGACTTCTTTACTTTAAATCTTTTATATTCAACAAACCAGTCCTTTTGTTCATGTCATTTCCCTCTCCCTCCTTGGCTACCTGGACAGCAAACCATTACCACTACTCCACTGGGACTAATCAGTGTGGCCTGTTGTAAATTGATTCAGTGCATCATTATCCATTGTATCTCCATATGTGGAGATTCACTCTGGCTTGGGCTGTCAAAACAGAAGTCATCTTCACTAACTTATCAAAATCTATACTCACTATCTGTCTTGTTTGGTAAGATATTCTATATACACAAGAATACACTGAAGTTTGAGAGAATTGTATGTATTATTAACAATGAGAATACTCAATTTATAGTATGCCAGAGAGCAATTAGGATCCCTAAAATATAGAGTTTCCTATTCTATAACAAACTCTAACACTCTCCCTCAACATGGAGCATAGATGTCATTATTTTTTTATCAACAACGAGACATCATACTCACAGTAATAATGTTCCTCACTTTCCAAAGGGAGAGTCACCCTAAACCCCACCTTACAAATTCTACCCCATATCGTCGACAAGGAGGCTTAAACTTGAGACCTCATAGGGAATCTAAAGTGTTTTAACAACTTAGCCCAACATGTCTTGGTAGCATAGATGTCATATGCTCCAAACTTGTTACATATATATATTCTATACAAGAGTCTCCAAGAGATTTTGTGAAGACATCCGCAAAATGATAATGCATTATGACAAACTCAATCACAATAACACCATCAATAAGTTTTTCTCTTACGAAGTGGCAGTAAATCTCAATGTGCTTAACTCTTTTCATGAAAGATTGAGTCAGAGACAATGTGAAGGGTGGCTTGATTGTCACACATGAGCTTCATTGGAGTGACTCTGCAAAACTTTAATTCTTCAAGCAGTTGTTTGGTCCATACAAGCTAGCATGTTGCATTTTCCATTGCACAATAGTCGGCCTCTGCGCTTGATCTTGCCACCACATTTTGCATCTTACTTTTCCAAGAAATTTAGTTGCCTCCGAATAAGACACAAAAACCTTAGCTTGATCTTTGATCATATGGGTATCCAGCCCAATCTGCATATGAAAAACATTGAATCTCCGCATCCTCTTTATTCTCACAAAGTAAACCTTCTCCAAGAGCTCTTAGTATATTTAAAAATTTGGATAGCAGCTTCCCAATGGGCTTCACATGAGGATTTTAAAAATTGCTTACTACTCTCTTCTGCTAAAAGCTAGGGCTGACAATTTTGGTCATGATATGTGACACGACACGAATTTAAGTGGGTTTGGATTCAGCATAAACGGGTTCATGTTGAGCCCATTTAACCCGCCTTACTCGTTTAATTCAACACGATTCGTGAACACGAATTACCACCCCTACTAAAGACTCCCCATGTCCTGGTAGGAGTCTCCCATTTGAACCATTGATATGTCAGCTAGTTTTACATCTAATAAGTTTGCTTCCTCAAGGACATCCAATGCGTACTTCCGTTGAGATATTGAAACTGACAGTGTTACCTCAACTCCCAAAAAGTATCCAAGTCTTCCCAAATCTTTGATTTGAAAATGTTTGAACAAGTGATCATTTAATTGTTGAATTATGTTGGTATCACTTCTGGTAATAAGTATATTATCGACATAAACCACCAAGTAGATGCACTGATGTGAAGATGAGTGGTGGTAGACGACAAAATGATCTATTACACTTCGTGTCATGTCGAATTCTTAAACCACATTGTTGAACCTACCGAACCAAACTCTGGTATATCATTTAAGATCATACAGAGTTACGGAATTTGCAAACTAGGTTGCACATCCCCTGAGCAACGAATCTAGGTGGTTGCTCCATACACACCTCTTCCTGTAAGCCACCACAGAGAAAATCATTTGTGATGTCAAGCTGATGAAAATGCTAATTACGTATTGCAACCATGGATAAGAGGATACGAACATTGGTCACTTTAAAGACAGGAGAAAAGGTGTCTCCCTTATCCAAACCAAAGATTTGTGTGTACCCTTTACCAACAAGGCGGGCCTTGAGACGATCAATTTGTCCATTTAGACCCACTATAGGAGTAAAAATCCACCGACAACCAATTGTGATTTTTCCTGAAGGCAACAAAACCAATTCTTACGTACCATTTGAGTGTAACGCAATTATTTCATCAACCATTGTTTGATGCCAACTGAGATATGATAGTGCTTATCCCACAATATTAGGAATAACAACAAAGAAGAGACTATTAGCAAAAGCAGAATAGGAAGAAAATAAACTAGCATAATTCACAAAACAATAAATGGGATGAGGGTTAATTGTAGATTGTTCATCTTTTCGTTTGGCTATGGGAATAGTGTAGGGAAATGAACTACATGTATATTTACCATGTTGAAAAATTGCGCAATCAAGAGAATGCAAGGAGGACAAACCAAAAATTAACTCCCGTAATTTGAAAATGGATGGATGACCATGAAGATGATGCAAATAAGCTGGAGAGATGGTGTTGGCCGCAATGGGACATTGGCATTCACCAAGATAGTAGTGACTTGTGACTCACGTCATTTGCCAATGGTCCGACCGTACCCAAGTCCTGCAAGAGCAAGAAAGGGTTTTTGTGAGTCGCCTAACAGATAATAGGTTAAAAGAGCTTTTAAGAACATCTAATACATATTCTAAACTCAATGAAGAAAGAGGTTTGGCTTATCTTATCTCCATGACTGCAGTTTTAGTACTATAAACAATAGTAATTGTAGAATTAGAGACTGATAACTTATGTATTATTGATTACTAGAGCCATCAATATATACATGTACATGAGAATAAGATCAAAACAAAAAAAAAAACCCTAATTTTTAGCTAATTATACAGTTGTACATATCTAATACATATCTTAACACTCTTCCTCAAGCTGGAGCATATAGATTATATGCGGCCCAACCTGTTACAAACATAGGCTATGCGAGGACCTCAGAGAGATTTGGTGAATATGTTTGCTAGCTGGTCCTTAGAGTTGACAAAGCTAGTTGTAATCCACCTTGACATAATCTTTTCTGGAATGAAATGACAATCACTTTCAATATGCTTTGTCTTTTCATGAAAAACAGGATTAATTGTGATGTGTAGAGCTGTTTGATTGTCATATATCAATTTCTTTTGAGAAACTTCCACAAACTTAACTCCTGAAGAAGTTGTTTTAACCAAATAAGTTCACATGTAGCAATCCAACGGTTTAGTTTCTTCAAGAATGTACAATGCATATTTAGGCGACCAAGGTCCTTAGTCTGAAAATGTTTGAAGAGATGTTCTTTCAACTGAAGGATGTCATCCTGATTGTCTCCTATGATGACAATATCATCCATATAGACGACAAGATAAATATTGTTTCCCTGTGATGAGTGATGATAAAAACCGAGTGTTCAGCTTCACCGTGAATCATGCCAAATTCCTGAACAACTGTACTGAACCTTCCAAACCATGCACGAGGTGACTGTTTGAGGCTATAAAAGGAGCGCTTAAGTTTGCGAACCAGACCGGAATTACCCTGAGCAACAAAACCAGAAGGTTGCTCCATGTAAATATCCTCCTGAAGCTCCCCATGAAGAAATGCATTCTTGATATCGAGTTGGTAAAGAGGCCAATGACGCATGGCCTCAATCGCTATAAAGAGACGAACTAAAGCAATCTTGGACACTGGAGAGAAGGTATCTCCATAATCAAGGCCAAAAATCTGAGTATAACCTTTAGCCACTAATCTGGCTTTAATGCGATCAACCTGATCATCAAAACCAACTTTGACTGTTTAAACCGACCGATATCCAACAACAGACTTGCCTTAAGGGAGAGAAACGAGTTCTCAAGTGCCCTAAGACTCTAAAGCAGACATTTCATCAATCATTGCTTGCCTCCATCCTGGTATCGAAAGTGCCTCACTTGTAGTTTTTAGAATAGAAAGAGTAGATAAAGCAAACACAAAAGCATAAAATGAAGCAGACAAATGATGATAACTTAGACAAGCATAATGAGGATTAGGATTTCGAGTGCAACGATAACCTACTCTTACCGCAATGGGTAAATCCTCAACTGGAGGCAGAGCCGCAACAATTGGAGATGCTAGAGGAGGGGGTGGGTCGGCGGGAGCTGTATCAGTACCTGCACAAGGAGAATGAGGATGACGACTACAGACTTGTAAGGAAGCAGGAGGGGAAATAGACTCACTGGTAGGTATATTAAGAAAAGGAACATGTAGGAGTGTTGACTCAAAAAAAAGTAACATCAGGAGACATGTAATACCGCCCAGTGGTAGGGGAATAACACTTGTACCCTTTCTGCAAACGCGAGTACCCTAAAAAGATGCACTTGATAGACTTGGCGAAAAATTTATCTTTCCCAGGTGTTTTATCATGAACAAAACAAGTACACCCAAAGGTGCGAAGAAGAAGTTAATATGTGTCTTGAGTTGGAAAGATAATAGAATGTGGAATTTTGTGCTGCAAAACAAATGAAGGCATACGATTAATCGAGTAACAAGCAGTAAGAACAGCATCAGCTCAAAAACAAAGAGGAACACGATTATGGAGAATGAGAGTGCGAGCAATCTCAATCAAATGACGGTTTTTTTGTTTGGCTACACCATTTTGTTGAAGTGTGTCTATGCATGAGGACTAATGAAGAATTCCCTGAGAACTCATGAATTCATTATGAGCAGAAAAATATTCTTTGGCATTGTCACTACGTAAAGTTCGTATGCTAACATTGAATTGATTCTTAATCTCAACACAAAATTCTTGAAAAATATAATATAACTTAGAACGATTCATTAAGAAAAGCCAAGTGCATCGAGAGTAATCATCAATAAAAGTAACAAGATATCAAAAACCTAAAACTGAAGTGACTCGACTAGGACCCCAAATATCAGTATGTACTAATTCAAAAGGAGATGCAACTAGATTATTAAGACGCTTGGGAAACGAAGTTCGAGTTTGTTTACCCAATCGACATGGCTCACATTCCAAAGTGGACAAATTTGAAAGACCTGGAACTAGACGCCGAAGTTTTGAGAGACTTGGGTGCCCTAAACGGTTGTGGAGCATATGAGGAGAATCAACGGAAGTGCATGCAAGTAGAGACGAAGGTATGTGAAGATAATACAACCTTGTGGCACGAGAACAGTATCATCAAAAAATGTAACTGAACAATTAACAGTACGAGTTAACTTGCTTACTAATATAAGGTTAAAAGGACATTCGGAGACAAAAAGAGCGGAATCTAAAGATAATGACGGCAATGGTTTGGCGACTCCAATGCCTTTAGCCTCAGACTTCGACCCATTTGCAAGAGTAACACATGGAAGACACATAGAACTAGACATATGAGTAAAAAGGTTTTTATTACCAGGAATGTGATCTGAAGCCCCATAATCAATGACCCAAGGACCGAGAGAAGATGATGGAGTAATGCAAGCTACAGAATTACCAGTATTGGTGACAGAAGCAATGGATGATAAAGCTTGTTAAGAGGCTTCGTACCGGAGATATTCCTCGTAATAATTCCCTGTTAGCATGATAGAGTCTATGGTGTTAGCAATCTGATGAGTTTCACTGGCATGAGCAACATGTGAGGTGCGAGGATGTGTTTGGCGTCCATGTAACTTGAAACAATTGTCAATGGTATGACCCATTTAGCGACAATAAGCACACTTGGTAACTTTCCT
>JAYMTA010004957.1:0-12007 GCA_036897625.1 Pelargonium cotyledonis
GAGAGAGAGAGAGAGAGAGAGAGAGAGTGTGTTTGATCATTGATGACTTCATTACTGAGACTTGAAAGAACTGAGAGGAGGTGAAATGAATAGTTAGAAACATGAGATTTTGCTTGGAAAACTTCCAACCAGAAGTCTGAAGAGAATTTGATGAAAAACTTTGTTTGACAAAATAATTGGAATGAGCTCATGATGACATTGAGTGATGTGAGACAATTGAATCTTATTTGAGATAGGCCAAAATGGACATTCAATTAAACAATCGATTATTTATTGAAATTGTAAGAACAACAATTCAACAAAAAGATCCACTTCTACTGCAAGTAAAACAATCGAAACATTAAGAGTTTGTTTAATTGTAGAAAACAGTTTTTCATTTTTTGTTTTCAATGGAAAACTTGAAAATTTTAGAAAACATGTTTAGTTGTAACATTTTTTTAATTTTTTATTTAGAGTCTAATTTAGAAGATGTGTGGTAGAATTATATTTAATTTGGTAATGAAAACTTTTGTGCATAATAGATATCTTGTTAAAAAAAATACAAATAAGTAATGAAAAAATTAGTTTTCTATATTTTGGAAAACTGAAAAACAGATTTCATTTTTTAATTTACTATTTTTCAAGTAGAAAATTTTGCAACTAAACAAGTTAATCCGTTTTTTTAAAAATAATTTTATGAAAAATTAGAGAAAATACACCATAACTAAACATGTCCTAGAACTTTATGCTACAAAGAGAGTTTTGTTTATTTAAATTAAAACAAAAACCATGTTGGTCAGGGAACTACTCTATCAAATTAGGCAAAAAAAGGGTCTAGTTTCTTAATTTGTTGAATAGAAAAAAAACAAAATCATGTTACCGGATGTTGGGTC
This sequence comes from Pelargonium cotyledonis, assembly GCA_036897625.1. NCBI lineage: Eukaryota > Viridiplantae > Streptophyta > Magnoliopsida > Geraniales > Geraniaceae > Pelargonium > Pelargonium cotyledonis. Next base: position 873 of record JAYMTA010004957.1, read on the forward strand.
TAAACACAAAGTAGCTCAGCCCAATAGGCAGGCCATGCTCCGGCGCATGAGGTGGAAGCTAGAGGTGTTCTTTATGCCTTGGAGTGGATGCTTCGGAAGGGCTGGAAGGAGGTGGAGGTCGAATCAGATTCATTGGAGGTTATCAGAGTTGTCCAAGCCGGAGGGGAGGCGTTTGCTAGTGCCTTCGGTTTGATCGTTGAGGGTATTTTATCTCTTATTTTTTAGTTTCATTTTACTTCTTTTAGTCATGTTAAACGGTTTGCAAACCGTGTGGTCCACCAGTTGGTGAGGTCTTCGAGTTTAATGTCAGACATAGTTGATTGAACGTAAACCAAATCAAACCAACAACATGCACCCCATGCGCCAATCAACGAGCGCCACATCAATGTCCAGTGGTGCCGCGTGACACCTTCTGCCATGTCGCCCGCTCAACGTTTGTTATGTGGTTTTCTCTTTAGCTCACCTAACTATCGAACACCTCGTCAGCAAATTGTGCCGTCTTTGTAAGTGATTGATCATTTCCACTTGAGCGTGTCAATGGACGGACGGACTCAATCACCCAAACGAACATAGTTTGAGCTCACCAAAGTTGTTCCAAATCCAGCCCAAACAGTCTCCTCTAGTGTGGTCATGTCATGTGTATGTTGCAACGCTCTCTCCCGCATCCAATTTTTTTCATGATACCACTATTTGGGTCGACCAGATCCACCTAACAACTCGGTCTAAGTTAAAAGGCGGACTCAATCAAACTATGTCTTTCTTACCGTGTGGAATCTATTGTATGTATCCACTTCTTGCTCAATAAATCACAATACGCCACGTGGGCACCAACTCTTTTGCATCTGCGCACCACATGATCGTTCTCTTGGCCCATTTATCAAATCAAACCAACTTGATTGACTGGCCAACCCCAATTGGAATGGTATAACCAATTAAATTGCACTCCCGAACCGACTCAACCCAAAATTAATTGCTATTAATTATTTCTACATTGTTACAATGTGAATCATTTTCTCTTTTATTCACGACATTCACATACTTTAATCTCTCATAATCTTTTTAGAATTCACAAACACATATTTATGACATTCACATATTTTAATCTCTCAAAATCTTTTTCATTTAGAATTCTTTTTAGAATCCTATAGACATTTCAAATGATTCAAATACACCAAAAACTATAATGAATCATAAATGTAACAATATATAATAATATAATTGAAAATTTACCTTTCCAAGTGTTCCACCTCAAACAAGTAATTAAGAATAAGAATTGTTCTTCAAGTTACTAATTTTGAGTTTTTGAAATAACTTTTTTTAGAGTATGCTCTAAATTCAATTTGTCGTTAAGTTAGACTAATTGCCAACAGGAAAATGATGCATGTGACACTAAGATAGGCTCATCGGATTGTACACACTCTTGCTCAATCATTTTATTTTGAACTCAGGATTTCTATTATGTTTTACAGGTCTGTCCTCTTTACTTCCACAACATCTGTGGCTTTAGTGATGTGATTTGTGTTTAACTGGTTTAACTGCTCATACTAATTACCATTTGATCAGATAAATGCATACCCAAAGGGAATGCGCAAAATGGGTATGAAGACACTATTTGGAGCCACTTGGAGGGACTGTTGATTTTAGTTGATGAATGTGTTACTTGGCTCTGTGTCACGGACCGAATGTTCGTAAAACATAAATTTTATACGGGCGGCAAAAAAGGAACACACGCAAGACTATCAAATGTCATGTACAAGATGGATACTATAAAAGATAATCCAAAAATGCAAGTCCGATGCCAAACCTTTCAAGGCTCAACCCAAATATATTTCTTACATTTTGTGAAAGTTTTTAGAATTGTAGGGAAGAATTCATAACTTCTTGAAGTTGGTAGAGTATTCTAGAGAACTAATCGTAACCGTAGATTGTAGTATTATATTTTAGATCATAGCCATCAAATTTGTAGGTCTTCTAGTATATACAGGTGAGAGCTTCATTTGCTCAAACCATCCCTGCATTAATAAACTTCCGTGTGTACAACTCATTCATACTTAACTAAGTTAGACTAGCACGCGGGGAAAACTAGGATTCATTTGGCTTGTCTATGCAGCTTCATGTTGATGCTCCACATCAGCATAGTTTAGGAGTGCGACTTACTAGAATTTTGCTGGAGTCTAGCACTCAAAAATTAACTAGATAACTACATTAACTTTAGGATGACGACATTGATGGTCCAACATTTTCCAACGCTGTGACTAGTTTGTATTCGGGGTAAGTTTAGTGATGTGATATGTTTTTAACTGGTTTTACTTCTCATAATAATTACCATCTAATCAATGCAAAGCAAAAGGGAATGCGCAAAATTGCAATTACTGATCCGAGGCGCTTTGTAGACTTTTGTTCATATGTTGGGAAGGATCACACATCATCGTATTATTGGAAATTTGAGCAGGTTTTGGTGCTGCATCTCAACCAGTACCTTCTTCGACAAAGAGATACTAGAGGCGATGTGAGTGAAACCTAATAATTATGAAGTGTGTTTAATAATTGAATGTCGGCTAATCTATAGTCACTTAATGTTTTAGATTGCACTCATTCACCATGAAGAACTTTAACACTTTAGTAGCTTTTTGGAGCCGGCATGATTGGTGCCATTGACTGCTTTAGATCCATGAGAAATTAAAGCATTTACATCTCACCATTTTTTTCATTAGAACAAAAAAAAGAAGAATAGGAAAATGTGCAAGTTGTCGATTCATGATGGATAGGACGCGAGTTGAGGAACAAAGTAAATAATTATAGTAAGTTCAAGCATTTATCACTTCTATAAACCAAATACAGATATGCACTGGTTTGGATACAAATTCATTGCAAGTAATGGGTTTCAAGACACTATTTGGAAGGACTGTGGATTTTAGTTGATGAATGTGCTATTTGGCTGGAACATGCTCTAATAAACTAACAAACATGGAGTTTCATATCTAATAAGAAAAATGTTACTTGCCCCAAATTATCTACAAAATTTTATGTACAAAATGATGTGGCATATATTTATTTCATATTTTTGTGATTTAAAAATACATTTAAATTCCATAAATTTTTGGACGGAGAGCGCCCGGTTTATAAGACATAACGTACACGTGGCGTGCTAACTCATCAATGAATTAAATGATGTGTCGTCTCTCATTTTTTGACACATCATTCTGTACAAAATTTGGGATAGATAGCATTACTCATCTAATAAATGGCAATAAACAAAGGCACAATTTTTTTGTCATGACAATAGTAAAATCGTAAACATATTGCAGGGACACTGCAAAATATCCTCATTGGTGAAATAAAACAAGCTCAGTGACTCAATGAGACACCTAAATCAAACATATCTAGGGTAAGTACCAATTTAAACAGAGAAAAAAAACAAACAAAATTTCACATACCAGGTCAGATCTGCAATCCACACAAACTGTCACAGTGGCGCCGGACTTGCTCCTCCAACCCACACAAAGAACTCCGGTCGGCGATAGACAAGAACAACTGGGATCTACAAAAACGGAAAAAAAGAGGTTAAACTCTAAACTAATCGGATCAAAATGAACCACTAACCCACCCTAACAAACCCCAACAATTTGTATCCCCACAAGCTTATCTATATGGCCGAAAAAACTCTGCAAGTCGATACTTTTGAGAGAGACAAAAGAGAGGAAGAAGAGAGCAAGTGAAAGAGAGGAAATCAGCGTGGTATGAGTTATTAAACCCTAACTTCAGCGACAAACAATATGTCGTTGATCCTAAGGACTTCTTTGATACAACCTCGTTTTGGGTAAGTAAATCGGCTTACCTTAGCGACGGCTCATCTGCAACGGACCGTCCGTCGCTGGCTGAACGCAACTCGAGAGTTGCAACGAATTTACTGTTGCTAATTTTTTGCACGAAAATTAATTTTGGCGGGTCGTTTCCCGCTAAATCTGTGACCGAATTCCGTAGCTGATTCCGTCGCAAATCAGCAACGTCTTTTGGTCTATAGATGATTCCGTCGATGATAAGCCTTTTTCTTATAGTGGGATTTTCTAGAGTTTGTGCATCTCTTTCTTTCTGCCGTTTTGAGAGTCGATTAGGGTTTTTGTTCAGTTACAGCTGCTTTTGATTTCAGAGCGGCAACAATCTCTTGAATTTAAATATAACAAATTGTGGTCTTTCTCGTTTGGATAGGGAGTTCTTGTTTTGATAGCAAGTTTAGGTTTTTGTTAGAGTTTATTAGTTTAGTGGCAACGTAGATTCGCAGTAGCTTTTATGATTGGTGTGCGTGCAGGACAACAAGAGGTGGTTGTAGAGAATGAGAAGATGAACTGGAAGGTGGTGATTTGGTCAGAGTCATCGGATCAACTTTCGAGTTTGTTATCGGATCAGATGACATACATGATGGTGACGAGAAACGGTTAGAAAAGTACTACACGTGGTCGGCTTCAACATCAAGTGCAATAATTGTCAGTTGTTTGTGTTTCTCAAGCTGGATGAGAGGATTTTAGTGCCTTCAACTTGATTATTCAGACTAATGAGGAGAAACTTAGTGACTTTAGTTTGATTATTATTGATGTTCTAGCCATTATGACTAATATTAGTTTCTTATTTTCGGATTGATCTGCGAACCGAGTGGTCCACGAATTAATTATATCTTCGGTCTCTTTATTAGACTTGTATTTATTATCGTAGTAATAAAACAAAACAAAAGAGTAGAGAATGGTTTAAGTATTTTTTTTTTTTTTTTGATATTGGTTTAAGTATTTTAGGTTCATAACATAAGAGTATTTATCAAATTATTGTAAAAGAAAATTGCCAGATTTGAGCTAAATACGATACTCACTTGACTTGCCCACGAAAACGTAAAATAGCTCCCGTCTCCTACCTTGCTTCACCGCTAGGGTTTTCCTCTTCCCGATTCCCAAATCCCTAGTTGCAGTCTCCGATGGCTACGGCTGCGACCATGATGGTGAGCTCTGCGGGAGGCCTGCTTGCCATGCTCAACGAGCCCCATCCCTTGTTGAAGCTCCACGCGCTCTCCAACCTCAACAACTGTGTCGATCGCTTCTGGCCCGAGATCTCCACTAGCGTACCAATCATGTATGTATTTTCTTCCTACACTTGAATTCTGGTGATTGGAGATTTCGTTTCCAGCTCCGCTTTTTCTTATGAACAATTTAGGGCTCGGATAGTTCAGAATTGCATTGGCAATTGAAATAAATACTTTTTAGACAGAATTTAGTAAATAATGTGAGTAGTTATTCTCAAGCCTGCATTAGATTTAGCATCCTTGCATGTTTAATTATTATGTTCCTGCTATTTTTGGGCTCATGTTAGTCTCTTGAGTACTTAAATTTTAGCGAACTTTGGTTCCAGGTATTTTGGAAGAGATTTTTGTATTCGATTATATGTCCAAATTATTGATTTAGGCATAGGGGTGTGTGAACTACTCTGTTACAACCAAATGATAGAATTTTGGTTTAGTTGTTTTGCTGATTTAAAGTTCTGTTATGTTTTAGATCAGTGAAGTTAGATATTTAGGACTGATTTTGTGTTTCTGATGCTGTAATTATGGCCAATTTGTTTGACTTAATTTAGTCCTCGAATAATCCCTACATCTTGTTTTCAAGATGCATACTAATGATGTGGTAATGACTTGAAGTTGTACCTTGCTGTCCTGCTGCCCATCACTGTATAACTTCCTGCCTTGTTAAACAATTTGATCACAAACTTAGTTTCTCTAAGATCCTTTAAGTTTTTTAGGCTCTTAGCGTGTTTAGAACAATCTTTATTGGAAGTTACTTGCTTTGTGGTTCTTTTTGTTGAATTGATTTTGATCTGGAGTAATGGAACTTTATATTTTTATACTTCTAACATTCCGGATTTAAAATTGTGTGTTTTTTTTTATACTCAGAGAAAGTTTATATGAAGACGAAGAATTTGCTCAGAGACATTTGGCTGCACTTATCGTTTCAAAGGTTGTTACTCCTTCCTGTGATATCCTTTTGCAGTTTTTTTCTTCTAAAATTACTACATCTTCAAATGTGGTTATAGTTTAGTTTTCTCTCCTGTAATTGAGGTAGATGAATAGGGTACTCAACTATTTCAAATCCCTATTCATGTTAATAGATGAGCAGTTATATTACTTCTTAAAGCACATTAATAAGGAAAAAGGTTGATAGGGAATATCTGGAGGTGTATACTACTTATTAATTAGGGGACATCACATCTACATCTACTCAATGTGGACTACATTATTTTTAACAATATTGTTATGTGTAATGCATATCGCTTATTCTCTAATAGAATCCAAATCCTCGGAGGCTCTGAAGTCACTTGAGGATGAAATAGCATTTTCTTCTAACTGTCTCTCGACTAGAACTGAATCCAATGCACTCATATTTGTTTTTTGTGAACTTTTCCTAGATAGGGGTGAGGTTTTAGAAAGAACACTAAAATGACTTCTTTTGTTAAATTTTTACTGGTTACATACAGTTAGCTTTTGTTATTTTGCAAATGCAAGTAGAAAAAGGGTTATGAAATTTATGTCTAATCTTCCTTTCCAGGTGTTTTACTACTTGGGAGAACTGAATGACTCATTGTCTTATGCGCTTGGAGCTGGTTCCATGTTTGATGTTTCAGAGGATTCTGATTATGTTCATACACTTCTTGGTAAGAATGACTATAATTTGCCATATACGTACATACATTTATAGATATTTATCAGACTATGGTTACTTGTATTATTCCATGGTTTGTGACATTGCTTTGATTATGAGGCCCATTATGCACGTGTCGCTGTGTGCACACTAAAACCAGGAAATAGTTAGAGAGTGACTAGTGAAGTTGTGGTGGTATATTATATGGTACATATTTTTGTATAAGAATACGAATGGTTCTTTTCTAAATTGGTGTTTGATTTAGGTGTCTTCTTCGGGTCAAATCATGTTCCTGCTTTGATAAATATAATTATTAAGCATGGTCTATGATTATTGATTATGTAAATGAAGTTTAATATATTTTGGCTCTTGAGCCAAATCCATTCTGATTTTATTTTTTATTGTTCTATTTAGGTCAGTTTTAAACTTATAATAAATCATTACATTAAGGAAGTTGGAGGGTGCACAAAGCTCTGTTATTTATTCATATGACATTATTTGCCTGTTTTTTGAATTCTCAGCGAAAGCTATAGATGAATATGCAAGTCTTAAGTCCAAGGCAGCAGAATCAAATGAAGCAGCAGAAGTGGACCTCAGGTTGGAGGGAATTGTGGAAAGAATGTTGGATAAGTATGTAAATGCTATTTTTCGTTATTGCATTATTTTTCTCTTGAAGCAACCTCATATTTAATAGATATTTTTCACCTTTCTCTTAGGTGTATCGTGGATGGTAAATACGAACAAGCTATGGGCATTGCTATTGAGTGTCGAAGGTTGGACAAACTAGAGGAAGCAATCACTCGGAGTGATAATGTTCAAGGAACTCTGTTGTATTGCATCAATGTGTCACATTCTTTTGTTAACCGTAGAGAATATCGACATGAGGTGAGGATATTATTGTTACACACAGGAGGCTGTTGCTCTGTTTTTTTTTTGTCTTCTTAATGTATTGATGTTACATTTATAGAAAAATAATTTGTTTTTAGATATTATTGGTGAGAAATTCTGTTTGCCATTGTCTAGGGAATTGATTTACAATATTCCTGGAAGTCTGACTATTTTGGCGCTACTTCGGTTGTTCCTGCAGGTGCTTCGCCTTCTTGTTACAGTATATCGCAAACTTCCTTCTCCTGATTATCTGAGCATTTGTCAGTGTCTAATGTTTTTGGATGAGCCTGAAGGGGTTGCAAGCATACTAGAAAAGCTTTTACGTTCGGAAAATAAGGATGAAGCCCTTTTGGCCTTTCAAATAGCATTTGATTTGACAGAGAATGAATGCCAAGCTTTTCTTTTGAATGTGAGAAATCGGCTTTCAGTACCCAAGACTCAACCTATTGAACCTGCGCAGGCAGGAGCCATTGAACCTGATTCAGCTCAGAATGAAAATTCTAGTGGGCAGGAGGATGTTCAGATGACTGATGGGACATCTGCTTCTAACAGTAGTGCTCACATAGTGGACCCAAAAGAAGTGATATATGCCGAGAGGTTGACAAAGATTAAGGGAATTCTGTCAGGAGAGACATCAATACAGTTGACTTTGCAGTTCCTATACAGTCATAGCAAGTGAGGCTTGGCTTTGTTTTCCATTCCTTGAGCTCTTCATTTATAAATATGTTTGCGGTCGGATGCTTATAACTCTTTTGATTATGATTTGCTTACAGATCCGATCTTCTTATCCTGAAAACAATTAAGCAGTCTGTTGAGATGAGAAACAGTGTCTGTCACAGCGCAACGATTTATGCTAATGCAATTATGCATGCTGGAACAACTGTGGATACATTTCTCAGGGAAAATCTTGTATGACAGACAACTTCTCTTGCTTATTATTTTTTGAACTACTGCATTTGTTATTGATCTCATTACTGTTGTTCTTGTAATTGTCAGGACTGGCTCAGCAGAGCCACAAATTGGGCTAAGTTTAGTGCAACAGCAGGGCTAGGTGTCATCCACAGAGGTCACCTCCAGCAGGGGCGGTCACTAATGGCACCTTACTTGCCCCAAGGTGGTGGTGGTGGTGGAAGTCCGTACTCAGAAGGTGGTGCTCTCTATGCTTTAGGACTTATTCATGCCAACCATGGCGAGGGCATCAAACAATTTCTTCGTGATAGCTTACGCAGTACTAACGTGGAGGTACTTTCTTTTGCTTGTCAATGATATGTTCCTTTCTGGGGCAATTTTTTATTTTATTTTAAATTCTGTTACCAAATTCGTATTGGAATCCTTTCTGTAGGTTATACAACATGGTGCATGCTTAGGTCTTGGTTTGGCAGCCCTAGGAACTGCTGATGAGGACATATATGATGATATTAAAAGTGTGCTATACACTGATAATGCTGTTGCTGGCGAAGCTGCTGGCATCAGTATGGGCCTACTGATGGTTGGAACAGCAAGTGAGAAGGCTAGTGAGATGCTTGCTTATGCTCATGAGACTCAGCACGAGAAGATCATTAGGTAATTGCAATAATGGAGTTGGGTTACTACCTCACTTTAGCCTATGATTTTCTGCTTATCCATGTATTCATGTTTCTTTCATAATCATATTTTCAGGGGGTTAGCGTTGGGAATAGCCCTTACAGTGTATGGACGAGAAGAAGAAGCTGACACACTAATTGAGCAGATGACTAGGGATCAAGATCCTATATTACGTTATGGTGGTATGTATGCACTTGCATTGGCCTACAGCGGAACAGCTAACAATAAGGCTATTCGCCAGTTGCTACACTTTGCTGTATCGGATGTAAGTGATGATGTCCGAAGAACTGCTGTTCTAGCTCTTGGGTTTGTCCTCTATTCTGAGCCTGAGCAGGTTAGCATTTCTTATGCTATCCCTTGCATTTTTTTTAGATAAAAAAAAAAATTATATCATGCTACTTTGTTTTTATCTTTTTTAATCAGTAACAATACTACTTCTACTGTCCCAAACATTAGTGCCCACTTCCCCATTTTCGAAAAGTTTAGAATTGGACTTTTCCACTTGTACAGTTGTACCCTTATATGCTCTTGTTGTAACAAACTCAGGTCAAAGATTTCTAACTAACTTATTTTGGGGATGTATGCACAACTGACCAACCAAAAAGAATAGTGAACACTCATTTTTGGACAATTTTTTATAGAGAAAGTAGACACTCATTTTGGGACGGAGAAAATTATTAGCTTTATCTTCAATAGTTTGTGGTGTTTTCTTTTGTGGCTCTATATGTTTCTCTTTTAATGGATTCTTACTTTTGTGTTGCAGACTCCTAGGATTGTTTCCCTACTTTCTGAGTCCTACAATCCACATGTTCGATATGGGGCTGCCCTTGCCGTGGGAATTTCCTGTGCAGGCACTGGACTGAGTGAGGCCATCTCTTTGCTAGAACCTCTGACTTCAGATGTTGTTGATTTTGTTCGTCAAGGTGCTCTCATTGCAATGGCTATGGTCATGGTCCAGACCAGTGAAGCTAGTGATTCACGTGTTGGATCATTCAGGTACTACACAATTAGTTGATATGAAGGCCATGTATTATATCATCAGGGTTTACATAATTTTTGCATTGTAGAGTCTGATATTGCTTTCCACACTCTGTCTAGGCGACAATTGGAGAAAATAATCCTCGACAAGCATGAAGACACCATGAGTAAGATGGGTGCTATCTTGGCCTCCGGAATTCTTGATGCTGGCGGACGGAATGTGACCATAAGACTGCTTTCCAAGACAAAACATGATAAAATCACAGCTGTTGTTGGTCTTGCCGTTTTCAGTCAGTTTTGGTACTGGTACCCCCTCATTTACTTTGTAAGCTTGTCGTTCTCACCCACAGCTTTTATTGGACTGAACTATGACCTGAAAGTTCCAAAGTTCGAGTTCTTATCACATGCCAAGCCTTCACTTTTTGAATATCCTAAACCGACCTCAGTTCCTACCACAACATCGGCAGTAAAACTTCCCACCGCTGTTTTGTCGACGTCGGCAAAGGCCAAAGCTAGGGCTAAGAAAGAAGCAGAACAGAAGGCCAATGCTGAAAAGGCAGCTGGCGCCGAGTCTTCCTCTGTAGGTGCTAACGCAGGAAAAAGCAAATCTTCCGACAAGGACGGGGACTCTATGCAGGTATATTTCTCTTTTCTTACTGCATTACAAGTTTTTGGAAGATGTTTTGAAGTTCAATTATAGTCTTCCATAGATAGATTTACAGTTGCTGAGCAACGTGATTGATTGATTGTCTTTTGCCAGGTTGACAATCCTCCTGAGAAGAAAGCAGAGGCGGAACCATCATTTGAGATTTTGTCGAACCCAGCAAGAGTTGTTCCTTCACAGGAGAAACATATCAAATTCTTGGAAGAAAGTAGATATGTGCCGGTGAAACTGGCACCTTCAGGTTTTGTTCTGTTGAGAGACTTGCGGCCCACTGAGCCCGAGATCCTTTCTCTGACGGATGCACCCTCTTCTGCACAATCTCCATCAGCAGCAGTGGCCGCACA
>JAYMTA010004958.1:0-12007 GCA_036897625.1 Pelargonium cotyledonis
AGCTGTTGACTATTAGTATGAAATTTGAGTATCAATGCATTTTTTTTATTTTCATTTTCTTTTTATGCGCATAGAGACTCCAAAACCAGGCTCCAAGTAAACAAACTTGGCACTTGCTCTTTTGTGGTTGTCAACTTCAGGGTTTGAACTGAAGCTATGGAAGGAGAGGGAGTGGTCAGAGTACAGAACAAACAAGTGATATTGAAAGGGTATGTGGAAGGGATCCCGAAGGAGACAGACATGGAAATCAGGACCGGGACAGTCGAGCTCAAGGCCCCGAAAGGGTCGGGGACATTTCTCGTCAAGAATCTATACCTCTCTTGTGATCCATACATGAGAGGGCGTATGCGGGACTTCCAAGGCTCGTACATTCCTCCCTTTGTCCCGGGTCAGGTACTTCACTAAACCCTACCCTTTTCTCTGTTTTTGCTGTATTACCATTGATGATTTCACCTGAATGCCCATGAAGATTCAGTACATCATTTCTAGTTTTGAACCTGTTTATTGTCATGTGCGTGCCCTTATTCTGTTAACTCAGAGCTGGGGCCTGTGACTGAGTAATGAGATGTCTTTGATTCTCCCATTCCAGGTACTGTGAAAGATCATTAGTTGGGAGCATTTTAGGGTAATTTTCTTAGGAACATATTGCTTGGAACAAGTTGAATTTATCCGTTTCTTGTAGAATTTCCCATAAAATCGATTTTTAGGTACCGCTCAATGCGGCAAAGATTCAGCACAAACAAGCACATTATTCGTCGTTTTGAACCTGTTTATTGTTCTGTACACGGCGTTGTTTCTCTTAACACGAGCTGCCAGCTCTACGTAAAACCAGCAATCTGAATTGCCACCTTTATTCAGAATTTCCCATAAATTTGATTTTTAAGGTTTCAAATTTCGTGTATAGTGCTAATTCCTATCCTGAATGTTGATGAAGCCCCTCGAAGGATTTGGAGTGTCGAAAGTTGTGGATTCCGATAACCCAGCTTTCGCGCCTGGCGATTTCGTTTCGGGGATAACTGGTTGGGAAGAGTACAGCTTGGTTAAGACAACATGGCAGTTGCGAAAAATTCAGCAAGATGATATCCCTCTATCTTACCATCTAGGTCTTCTCGGTATGTATCCACCTTCCTGCAAAAATACTAATGTGCCTCATTGATTTTATGGTTTGTGTATTGAGACTGAATTGATCTAAAAAGTTAAAGTTCAGAGACCTAATTGACATTTTCAACTGCTTAGACATTTCAAAGTTTACATAGTCATTGCGAAGTTTGTGTACTGTTCAGGTATGCCGGGTTTCACAGCTTATGCTGGACTTCACGAGGTCTGCTCCCCAAAAAAAGGCGAATACGTCTTTGTCTCTGCTGCATCAGGAGCCGTTGGACAACTGGTTGGCCAACTTGCTAAGTTGCAGGGCTGTTATGTAGTTGGCAGTGCCGGCTCAAGTCAAAAAGTATGTTTTTTTCTTATGGATGAAAATTGCACATAATCTTCTCTACATTGAGTTACAATTAGCATATTTTGTTCAAATGGGTTCATTGTATGCAACTTTTTGTCAAATTAACTTGGATGGTACATCATGTTAGGTTGATCTGGTGAAGAACAAGTTTGGATTTGATGATGCTTTTAACTACAAAGAAGAACCCGACCTAGACGCTGCCTTGAAAAGGTTAAGTACTAAGTAGCAAACGTTGAATGGCAATTGTTTTGTTCGCCATTTGAGGTTAGAATTGGCAATTTGAGTGTGCGTGTTGAAGGTGAACACCAACCCGACATGTGTACCTAAATGGGCCGAGTTGACACGCGTTGGGTGATATTGGGCCTTCTTCCCCCAAAAGTTAACTCAAAGATAGGGGCTTTTCCTCACATTTTCAGCTACCTTTTGGGGTGAGAAGTCCCCAATAGCGAGCACTCAACAAAGACGACACAACCTAACCCGTATTTTTAGACATTTTGCCATTATAACCCTACGTGTTCGTGTTTCGGGGATCAACACAAACATGAAAAAAATTGTGAGCCTTCGCACGCTTATCATGTTTGTGTTGTGTCATGTATTAAACTTGAATTGTCAACTCTATTTTAATCTACTATCTATTCTAATGTAAACTCACACCTTTACCAACTTCTTAGGCGCTTCCCGCAGGGCATTGACATCTATTTCGACAACGTGGGCGGGGCAATGCTCGACGCAGCGCTTCTCAACATGAACGTTCGTGGGCGGATCGCAGTATGCGGGATGGTCTCCATCCAAAACTTCACCGAATCTCCCGGGATTCACAACTTGTACAATCTCATAGCGAAGCGCATAACGATGCAAGGGTTCTTGCAAAGCGACTACTTGCATTTGTATCCAAAGTTCATGGAACATGTTGGTGGTTTGTACAAGGAAGGGAAGATTGTGTACTTGGAAGACATGAATGAGGGATTGGAGAGAGCTCCTTCTGCTTTTGTTGGGCTCTTTTGTGGCAAAAATGTTGGCAAGCAAGTGATTCATGTAGCAAGTGATTGATTTTTTTTTTATTTATTGTAGCAACTATTTATTTTGCTATAAATTGGTACCTAATTTTATTTCGAAACTATTCCTATAGTTCAATTTTGTTCAGTGCAATCAAATTAGGTTGAGTTATAAGTTATTTACCACATGACACGTTAAGTTTACTTTTGAGATCAATTTGAAACAAAATTTTTTTAGTTAACGGACATGATTGTCACTTGAATTTGGCCCCTTTTCGGTTGGGGGAAGGTAGAAGTAACTGCACTGTAATTTGATATTTTAACTATACAATTTTGTTTTAAATTTGTTTTATCCGTAAGTTTAACTAATTTATATATTATGGGATTGTCACATAAATCTAATTTGACGATATCGATACAAATGATATTAAATCAGAACAAAATGATATTGTTAGGCTTAAGGGGACCAATTTTTTTTTTTTTTTTTTTTTTTTTTTTTTTTTGAGCAATCAACACTGCATTATTGAAGTGAACCTGAACCACAAGATAATGTTGGCTTCTTAATTAATTAATTTATTTATAAACTTTAGCCATTTTTTTGGAAAATAACTTGTCCCATGACTGTCCTCAAATTTGGGTGAGACCGACAAGGTTGACCCAAAAGTTCCCAAATCCTCAACAACACAAACCAACCCATTTCAAGATTTTTGAAGCCAGAGAAAAAAAGTGATAGCTTTGAAGAAAATGGTCTCAAACAAAAAGGTTGTTCTAAGAAACTATGTTAGTGGGTTCCCAAAAGAGAGTGATTTTGAGCTGAAATCTTCTCTGCTTGAGAGCTTGAGCTTACCAGATGGATCTTGTGCTGTGGTTCTCAAGAATCTGTACTTGGCTTGTGACCCTTACATGCGCCACAGGATGTCCCAGCATGTTTCTCATCCTGGGACTTTGATCCAATCTTACCATCCTGGTTCTGTAAGTTCATCATTTCAAAAAAAAAAAAAAAAGGGTTCATTTTTGTGGATTTTGAGGTTGTGAATGGAACATTGTTTTAGGTTTGTTCTTCTGATTGCTCAATGTTGTTGGTGGTGTTAACCTAGACTTGCTCTTGAATTTGGTTTGGTTTGGAAAATTGAAAACTCTGTGATTTATCTGTTGAATTTAGGGGGGTTTATATTCATTTTTGTGAGTTTGAGGTTGTGGATGGAACAGTGGTTTAAGATTGTTCTGATTTGTTCAATGTTGTTGTTAACCTAAAATTGCCCTTGAGTTTGGTTTGGTTTAGAAACTTGAACAATCTTTGATTTATCTGTTCATTATAAGGGGATTTCATATTCATTTTCGTGGAGTTTGAGGTTGTGACTGAGCAGTGTTTTAGGATTATTCTTGTGACTGCTCGATGTTGTTGTTGTAACATAGAATTGCTCGAGTTTGGCTTGATTTACGAACTTGAACACCATGTGATCTATCTATTGATTTTAGGGGGTTTTATATTCATTTTTTGTGGAGTTTGAGGTTGTATATGGAACAGTGTTCTAGGTTTGTTCTTCTGATTTGATCAATGTTGTAGTTAACCTAGAATTGCTCGAGTTTGGTTTGGTTTAGAAACTTGAGCACTCAGAGTCTAAGGTTTCACATATTGAGCAAAGCCTAAGGTTTCACATATTGCTTAGCGTCGTGTTTAAATTTTGTGTTGAAACAACGGAAACTTTGTCTGATATAAGGAACGTTCTGTCCTCATGTTGTTGTCTTGCCATTTTCAGCCCCTTGTGGGATATGGTGTGTCTAAGGTCGTGAACTCCACGCATCCAAATTTCAAGGAAGGTGACTTTGTCTGGGGATTAACCGGATGGGAAGAATATTCCACGATCCTTAACCCTGAAGGCCTAAACAAAATCAAGTACACTGATGTTTCACTCTCATATTACGCTGGCATTCTAGGTATTTATCAGACCTTATTTTCATCAAAATTAATATTGGCATTACACAAACTCGATGCCCTATAACATGTGGTTAGGTACGAAAGTAAGTTCTTTTTTTCGTGTCTTCTTCTTTCTGATAAGTTTGGTTTCTAACAATCTTGTGTGCTAGGAATGCCGGGAATTGCTGCTTACATTGGATTTTACAACGTATGTTTTCCCAAGGAAGGCGAGACTATCTATGTTTCTTCTGCGTCGGGAGGAGTCGGGCAGCTCGTTGGACAGTTTGCGAAGATGGCAGGTTGCTACGTAGTTGGAAGTGCTAGTACTAATGAAAAGGTACTTTTGTTGATGCAAATATCGAGCATGTCATATTGTTACTCGCTTCAGTATGGTATAACTAAATTGAAAAAATAAAACTCAGGTTGATCTTTTGAAGAACAAGCTCGGATTTGATGATGCCTTCAACTATAAAGAGAGCGATGATTTAGGCGCAACCTTGAAACGGTCAGTACTATACAAGTTTCGTAGAGGCTTGATCATAAGTTTTGCGTTCTTGATTTCTTGGACTTTACATGTCGTTTATGTTGTTACAAAGCCTTTTTCCGAACAATGTTGGAGGTCGGGTTCAGGTGGAAAAATGTCCAACCTGGACCCTATCCGAAATGAGTTCCAGTTTGTTCAGGTTTTGGGTCGCGTTCAGTTTACGTACAAAATGTGCAGGCTTATGCGGGGTTTCCCAACCCGGCCCGCAATTTTATGACTAACACTCAATCTGAACCCAACTCGAGGCTGAGGCCATATTATGTGACCCTAACCTGCAGTTTTTTTAGTTGGGTTTTAGGTGTCCACTGGTTTGGATCCAAATTGCATGCTCTATTTAATCAGGACTATTTGGGATCCTCCGCTCCTTCCCGAGCACGCATTTAACAAGATGTGTTGTTCGAGTCAGACAACACTCAACTTGTGCATTTCCCATTACTGAATTGCTACTCGACCCGACCCACGGGTATTGTGAGTCGGGTTTGGGTAAGTCTTTTCAACCCAATACTGAAACCCAAATCGTCAGCTCTACCTCTACTCCTTCCTGAGTGTGGTATCCTCTATTTGTACTGAAACACTCGATATTTATATGTTACAATGCCTTCTTCTGAACTTAATTGGGGTCTGCCACACAAATCCTCCACTCCTTCCCAAGAAAACAATACCCTCTAAGATAGCGTTTGAATTTTGGAAAATAGAATTAAAATGATAATGAGTCGTTTTCACGACCAAAATGTTATATTCCAAACACAAAAATGATCAGAATCTCATTCTTGAACCTTATTGTACTAAAACATTTGAATCACATTTTTCCCCGATTTCTTGTCTTTGAAGGTACTTCCCCGAAGGCATTGACATCTACTTCGACAACGTAGGAGGCCAAATGCTCGACGAAGTCCTTCTCCACATGAAACTCGAGGGCCGAATCGCAGCTTGTGGAATGATTTCTCAGTACAATCTTGACAAACCCGAAGGCGTGCACAACTTGTTTAGCATGATCATGAAGCGAGTCCAAATGAAAGGCTTTGTGGAAACCGACTACAAGCACGTGTATCCACAATACCTCGAACTAGCCATCGAGTACTTGAAGGAAGGGAAGCTAGTTTACGTCGAAGATGTAGTGGATGACTTGGAAAATGCAGCATCTGCTTGGGTGGGAATTTACCATGGTCGCAACGTTGGTAAGCAGATTGTTCGCGTTTCTCAGGAATGAGATGATCATGTTCGGGTTGAATCTGTTTAAACTGAAAAAAAACATAGTACAAGAACTATGTTTTTGTGTTTTAAGATAACTTTGTACCGATTTGAATTAAAACAGATAGTTAAAATATCAAAATGAAACATTTTTCTATATTTTCATATCGAAAATTTTGGGTTTCGGTCGGATTTGGAGGAAATTGATAACCGTAGCCAATGTGAAAACAAAATCCAAAAATTGACAACCTTGCTCAAATGGTTGGAGTGATGCCAATGAGTGTCACAATCCACGGTCCATATAAAGCAAAAGGTCAAACAATTGGTCAATTTATTATTGGCATGGGCCTTAGCTCTATTACTATGCAAGTGGGCTCTTTGTCATATGGACTATATTTCTTCTATTGATTAGACGTGATAATCGAATTTCGAAAATTTTATTTTGATCGAATAAGATTCGTTTTCAATTTTCTTTTTTTAGAGAATATATGGATTGAACTACACAACATGATTATGAACAAGTTGACATGACATGTCTACACATTTAAATAATTAAGTTCAAAATTTTCTGACCCGATCTAACACATTTAACGTACACATATTCGACCGAGTCTCCGAGACAATCCAATATGGTATTTTATTTTAAAAAAAATACATTCTCATCCTTAAATGAATTGGTGTAAAGCTTACAATTTGGACCAAATTTTTTAAAACTCCTGGTCACATAAAATGAACCCGACCTTTGTTCGGATGTTTATAGAGAAATTACATGTCCGCTGGGCAAACTTACATGACACCGCAATCATTTCAAATCGGATTAGCCCCGACATGGGTCGTACCCAGACTCGAATTGCCATTTTTAGATGGATCAACATTAACACAATCCAATAAAAAAAAACAATTTGAGTTAATAGATAAATGAATCAATCAAACCGAACTCAAACCTACTTAAATTCGTACTATATTGTCGACGTTTCACTCTCCTAGTAGTGTGAAAGAGAGTGAGGACATAGCTGGGCTAGCATGTCACATTGAAGAACAAAACAGTAAAGTGAAGTGTGAAACTAGAGAAGAGGAGAGAAGACCAGTCAACTCATCAAAAGTATATTCAATTTGCATTATTGAGTTGGCAAAGACCACCCATTACTATTCACTCAATTTCTGATATTACCCAGAATTTTTTCTACTCAGATTTGGTATTTTTTTTTTCTCAAAATCTCTCTCTGCTCTCAGTCAAACCAGTAAAAAAATTGATTTTTTTGGTTGGGTTTTTGATAAAAAACACAATCAGTTCCTGTTTTTTGTTAACACCTTCTCTTCTCTCTGTATAGTGTGAAACTGTCCATTCTCTCTCTGAATTTTCCAATCCAAAAGACACTCCTTTTTTTTCCTTTCCTTCTTTGGACTTTTGTGTCTTCTCTCTCTCTATATATATGGATTGCTCAAAAAGCTAGAAAAGACTTCAAGAAACTGAGTCTTTGTGACAACACCACCTTTAATTTCTCATTCTCCATTCAATTTTTGCAGTGGAGGGTCTTGTACGTTTTCAGTGTTGACCCTCTTTTTTCTCACTTATCTGGGTTCTCTTTCAATAATTGTGCTGTGGCTTGCAGATTTCAGGTATGTCTGGATCATTTCCTGATGTGGGTTTGTTTTGAATTTCCATTTTCTGAGATGGGTTGGTGAGATTTCTTGGGATTGCCAAGAATTTGGGGCTTGTTTTGAGATAGGGTTTGGGAAATTTTGTTGCTTGCTGAGTTGTTAGTTTTTGTGTATTTTGTGATTTGAATTGTAGTGGATTGGATTGGATTGATTCTATTTGATTCTGGGGTTTGACTATTGTACAATTTGGGGTGGATTGTTGTAAATTTTTGTGGAGCAATTAGGGTTTTTGAGTATAGATTGTGAGAAATTGTGTTGTGATCATGGGTTTGTTGAGGAATTGCAATGATTCTGTGGTTCTTGTTCATAGTTTTTCGATTTGGGTGGTTGTGGTGATGGTGGTGATGAGTAGTGTAAGCTATGCCACTGAAACTGATATATATTGCTTGAGAACTTTACGGGACTCTCTTGAAGATCCTTTTAACTACTTGAGCAATTCGTGGAATTTCAACAACAATACCGAGGGTTTCATATGCAAGTTTATGGGTGTGGAGTGTTGGCACCCGGATGAGAATCGGGTTCTAAATATCCGCCTCTCGGATATGGGTCTCAAGGGCCAGTTCCCTAGAGGAATCGAGAATTGCACGAGCATGACGGGCTTGGATCTTTCCAGCAACAAGCTTTCGGGGTCTATTCCTAATGACACATCAAAGAGAGTCCAATTTGTAACTACTCTTGATCTCTCTTCTAATAGCTTTTCTGGTGAGATCCCGGTGAGTCTTGCGAATTGTTCTTATTTGAATGAGCTCAAGTTGGATAATAATCGGTTGACGGGTAATATCCCACTTGAGCTCAGCTTGCTCAATCGGTTGAAGACGTTTACTGTTACAAACAATCTTTTGTCGGGGCAAGTCCCTATTTTTAGCCAAAATGCTAGCAAGACTATTACGGCTGAGAGTTACACTGGTAATCCGGGACTCTGTGGAGGACCCTTGCCAGCCTGCAAGGGTTCCGCGAAGAACACTCCTGCCGGTACTATAGCCGGGGCAGCTGTTGGCGGGTTGTCGTTTACAACAATCATTGTGGCTATCGTTCTTTACTATAGCCGTAGAAGGGCTATCAAGAGACGTAAGGACGGCGACCCTGAAGGCAACAGATGGGCTAAGAGCATGAAAGGACTAAAAGGCATCAAGGCAAGTTCGGGTATTTAAATTACTAGTCGTAGTTATGTGAAAATATCTTGTAGAACATAGTACTAACTAAGAAATTGTTGTTTTTTCTGGTTCTTTCCAGGTTTCGATGTTCGAAAAGTCAGTATCAAAGTTACGGCTAAGCGATCTCATGAAAGCTACTGGCAGTTTTAGCAAACACAACATCATTGGAACAGGGAGAACAGGAACTATGTACAAGGGAACGCTTCCGGATGGTTCTTTCCTCGTGGTTAAGAGGTTGCAAGATACTCAACGCGTGGAGAAAGAGTTTGTTTCCGAGATGAACACTATAGGGAGCGTGAAGCACCGGAACTTAATTCCTCTCTTAGGTTTTTGCATGGCGAAGAAGGAGAAACTTTTGGTGTACAAGTACATGGAAAATGGAGCGCTCTATGATTGGATTCATCCACTAGATCCCGAGGCAAAGAAGATGGATTGGCCCTTGAGGCTCAAGATCGGGATTGGAGCAGCTAGAGGTTTGGCATGGCTCCATCATAGCTGCAACCCCCGAATCATACATCGAAACATCAGCTCCAAATGCATAATGCTCGACAAGGACTTTGAACCCAGATTATCCGATTTCGGTCTTGCAAGGCTCATGAATCCGATTGATACCCATTTGAGTACTTTTGTCAACGGGGAGTTTGGAGATTTGGGTTATGTTGCTCCCGAGTATCCACGAACACTCGTAGCCACGCCAAAAGGAGATGTTTACAGCTTCGGAGTTGTGCTCCTCGAACTGATCACTGGCGAGAGACCAACTCATGTGGACAATGCCCCAGAGACCTTCAAGGGAAGCTTGGTTGAGTGGGTCACCTACCTCTCAAGTAGCTCGCAACTCAAATCCGGGATTGACAAGAGCTTGTTAGGGAATGGTGTGGATGGCGAGCTCCTCCAGTTCCTTAAAATCGCATGTAACTGTGTATCCGAAATTCCCAAGGAGCGACCAACCATGTTCGAGGTGTTTCAGCTTCTTCGAGCCATTGGTCAGAGGTACCATTTCACGGCCGATGATGAGCTCATGATGTCATCAAACCTTGGCGCTGCTGATACCAGAGATGAACTCATCGTTGCTCGATGATCGAAACTGGTAGGTCGATAAAAACTAGAAAAATAATTGAAAAATATCTATTAGTTTCGATTACGTACACGAAGATTGATAAGGTGCATATTATTATTATCTATATTGTAGTTGTCTGAATTATATTATACCATGAATCTGATATCATGCATTTGTGCTGGGCATAAAAAATTATGTTCCTTCTGATACCACAGTTCTTATGAGTTTCGAAACTAAGGTAGTGTTTGTATCATAATTTTCGGTTTGAAAATAGCAATCAAGAATGAAAATGTGAATGAGATTTCTCGTGTTTGGATTTTAACTGTTCAATTGTGATGAATCCGATATCGTGCACTTCTTGGCACGAAAATTATTATGTTCCTTCTAATAGCATAGTTGATTTCTTCTGAAACTCCTACTTTGTATCAAAATTTTCGTTTTGGAATGAGAATGTGGATGAGATTCTTATTCGTCGTTTTTGGATGATAAGTTTTCAACCGATGTGATTGTGATGAATATGATATTATGCACTTGGGTAAAAGAAGTATATCTTTTGATAGCACAGTTTGTTTCTTCTGAAACTTTGAGGTAGCATTTGTATCAGAATTTTCGGTTTCGAACATGAAATGGAAATGGGAATGAGATTTTTGGTCACGGCATTTGGATTATATCAAAATTTTGCACATTTTGTACCCTTTTGTGACATTTTCTTTTTGGTCGCCTAAAACAACGTTTCTAGTTGTGAATTATACAAGAATTTTCAATTTCGGTCTTTTGTGACGACAAAAAGTTGTTGGTCTCAAAACAACGCGTAAAGCTCCAAAAACACCATCAACAACGGCTCATCAGTTGTTTTGTTTATCTGAGCTCTTGCAAGTGATTGTCTATAAGCAACTTGGTTCAAAAGCTGTTTGACTATCTCGTTCCCCACGTTCGAGACTTTCCGATCGACATGAGCTTCTGCATAAGGTGGGAGGCTCTTGTGGAAAATACTATACCTACTGCAGGAAATCTCTACCCAAAATACCCTTTAAAAAAGATTCTCGTTTATTCTGATTGGACTAAATTTTTCTAATTTAGGTGAGTACGAGGAAATATTATTATTTTTCCACTATGACTAAGTCATGATAGTGTTTATGTTGTTAGTCAAATACCAATTAGAGCATTCCCAATAGCGGCTTTTTGTGGTATTGCCATCTAAGCAACCATGACACGACGCATTATTTTCTCTTTATAGTAATTGAAAATTAAGTTTAAACGAATAATAATTTGAAATATATGATATTATCACTCAAACGTAAAATTTTGGAACGAAACGTCTAATTTATATGATATATGTGCACTTGGCATATTATAATTCGTTCAAATCATTATAATATAATTCCGTCCGATTTAAAGAAACATGATACACTTGCTATATTATAATTCGTTTAAATAATTATTACTATAATTGATTATTTGATGCTTATATTTATTTATTGACACGTTATTTTGTATAAAAATATCGGGTTATTTTTAAATTAAAAGATTGATTAAGTGTGATATTATTGACGAATTAGGGTTGCATCATCAATTTTCAAAGTGAAATTGGGTGTGATTTTGATAATTTTTACTCTATTTTAATTGCTTTCTCAACGGTTTTAACTGTATATTTATATCATTTTAAGAATTCAACTACAAAAAACAATGAAAAAATTACACGTACCTCTCCTCTTAGATAAATTTATTACACATGCCACTCCTAAAGATCATGATGTTACTTTTACCCCCTGAAGATTGCCACATTTTTACACGTCCATTTTTCCATCCATTTTTCCGTTTGATGGGTCAAAAGACCAAAATACCCTTATGAAAAATAAATAAACACCATCCAAACAGTCCCTTACAAATTAAATAAAAAATAAAAATAAAACAAAACAAAACAGAGGCGTCCGTTTGTCTTCTCCGGCAGGCCCTCCTTCTCCGGCATCCGTCAGTCTTCTCCGGCGGCCTCCTTCTTCGTCTCTCCGTCGAGAGAGCTTCGCACGCCG